>JAKCPI010005513.1:0-82478 GCA_023213315.1 Euborellia annulipes
ATATATATATACGAGTATACGGGTATACATAGGCAAGAGAAAGTAAAAATGTTAACAAAACTTTGGGGAAGGGGCTTCAGTTCCTCGACCCCCCTCCGGCTGATAACAAAATTTATCCTCAACAGAGATACTCGCGTTTTAAACAGCACAATGCGCGTTCATTATTAAAATCTGTGAAATTATAAGTTTTTGAAAAATGATAAGAAGTCAAAGGTTGAGAACTCCCTTCCTGACATATGCTAATTAATTTAAATTGCTGGCTGTTCAATTGGCCAGAGACAATTTTTTTAGATTATTAGTAGGTTATAATTAATACGGTTAGTGTTTTTTTTTCCTGATGATTTATCTTGGCATTCTCATGCAAATCCTCCCCCCCCCCTCACCCCGACTCCCTCCATTTCCTCTCTCACTCTGGTTCTTCGGAATTTCGAGAGAATCTCTGCAATAGATGTCCGATAATTTAACGTAGAGGTCATTGACTCTCTGGATATTTTCCCTCCAACACTTGGCAATGGAGGGGTGAGAATGGGGGTTGGGTGGGAGCCATTACCCCTTCTCTCTTTTATATATCCAAACACATTGAGAAAGAACCCCCCCACCAATGCATCTTTCTTTCTTATTGACTCCTCTCTTGGATGCTCGTAAAGGCTTTTTAAGAATTTAAAAAAATAAACAAATAGATATCTACATTTAAATAAAAAAAAAGTCCAACTGTCTCATTAACGTAATAAATTGGATTGAATACATAATCTTTATTTTCATTTAGAGTATATATGATTTTTAGGGTTTGAAATAAGAATATAAATTTTCTGATATCCCAAACAATTTTCATTTATAGATTTGTAGACTTTTACTTTCTCTTGCCTCTATATATATGTTAATATATAGAGAGAGAAAGTATTGGATTCATGTCAAAAATTCGATGTTGAGATTTTGATGGATCTTCACGTTTTGAGGTCCCCTGAATCCAAAAAGTGGTTTTCGCGACATGGTCTGTCTGTGTGTGTGTCTGTGAACAAAATATCTCAAGAACGAAAAGAGCTAGGAGGTTGAAATTTTATATTTAAGTTAGGCACCCCCATGGGACGTGAAAACCCTTACTTATAAATTTTACATCTTGAAAATCGAATGTACCTTACTGTCGGTAACTAAATACATGTTGACACAAAAATCTGGTGTGACTAGCACAGTAGACAACTTTCGATTACCAAAGGTAAGAGAAAGTTGTGTGCTGTGCGCCAGTCACACCAGATTTTTTAAAATGTACCGCGCAGAGAAAAGATATTGGACAAGCTGGCGTCCACCTGGCTTTTGAGCCCCACGCACAGGCAACCATTTACAAAAGTCTGTATATTGAGTTGTTGTTAAGAGAACCCTGCAGGGGACATGTCCATTTAGAAGCAACTAACTATACAGACTGTTGTAAATGGTTGCCCATGCGTAAGGCTCAAAAGCCAGGCAGACGCGAGCTTGTCCAATATCATTTCTCTGCACGGTATATTCTCATTTTGCTCACAAAATTATTTGAAGCAAACTTTACTCTTGTGCTTCATAGGAAAGATAAGAGAAATGTCCGCCAAAAATTTTCACATGTTTATAAATTTTATATCTTAAATTTTAAT
Organism: Euborellia annulipes; assembly: GCA_023213315.1. Classification (NCBI taxonomy): domain Eukaryota; kingdom Metazoa; phylum Arthropoda; class Insecta; order Dermaptera; family Anisolabididae; genus Euborellia; species Euborellia annulipes. The sequence continues at coordinate 1,623 of JAKCPI010005513.1, forward strand.
ATACCTATCAACGGAAACTAAATATATCTCTACACAATAAAAATCTGGTGTGACAAGCGCAGAACACAACTTTTGATTACCGAGATTAAGGGAAATTTGTGTGCTGTGCGACCAGTCACACCATATTTTTTTTTAAAAGGCTATTATGAAAAATTATTGGCTGCCAGTGACCATCACCCTTTATCTCCAGGGAAGGGGACTCATCCCTTGGTCTTATTTATTAATAATTTTACACCCCTTTCACCAATTGATTTATTTGACATCAAAAAAAAAAATCTATCTTAATCCATTTTAAATATTGTAAAATTTTAATCCTTCACTTCCATCTCCCCACCCTATTATTAAATAACTTCCATCAATATAATTCTCACATATAATAAATTATTAATATATAAATAATAGAAATTTTAAGGATTTCTAAAACATTTACGATCAAATTACCTTTTTCCTATTTGATTTGTTACAGTGCTTAAATTTAAAAAAGATTTTAAAATTATTAGTTTATTTTTGAAAATTTCAAATAATTCTATGTACCCGTAAATATTAATTAATTAATTATCACCAGTTATTTATTGATAAATTAACAATTTGACGCTCCTAGAACGTCTCGTCACACAGCGAATTTGTTAATCAAATGGATAAATTTTAAGGAATAAGAAAAATGATGCAGGCACTGTGATTTCATTTGGAAAAATCATAAATAAATTTGAATTTGAATATCCTCTCAGGCTTCCCTTGAATGGAATCCTTTAAAATCTAATTGTGAGTGAAATCACACCATATGGAGTCTGGCAATTGAACCCAGAATCTCTACCTATTCGAGACATTGTTGGTCTGTGTTTAGATATATTTCCAATGGAATTGTTATTAAAATGACGTCGCCTCCCCGTTCATTAATTTCTCATTTGATTATTGTTTAAATCATTCGCCCTCTTCTCTATAAAGAACCTGTTTATACAATATAATCTCTCATTCAGAACGTTTCCTGTTTTTTTTTTCATTTAATGAATTATTTAAATCATTTAAATTTAACCCCGTTTGTTTAAGCAAAGTATTCCACTAGGAATCCAAGAGTTGTAGGTTCGGGTTCTAGCCTAATAAAAAATTTATACTTTTCGATGAATGAAAATAAAATATGAATAGAAATTTAATAAACTTTTGATTTCTCATATGTCGTTTTATTGAAATAGAATAGTTTGAAATCATGAGGGCAGAGGCCAGGTGAGCTATGGACCTCAACCCAGCAAAAAAAAAAAAAAATATTCTGGCTATTGCCGTGGCGTTTTAACATAATGTTTTAAAGGCTTTTATTTAAATTGCTTTAGGCCTCAAACACTCCTCGATTAGGAATTTTGTTTATAGGCTCAGCCTTAATGGCAATATGTATTTAGGAGGGATCTAGCTGTTGTTATTTAAATTTGGTAGAAAACATGAGCAATGCAACTAGTTTTTATTTCAATTTATTATTAAAACCTGGACAGACGTTTCGGTCACATATGGGACCATGTTCGAGGTACAAATGATGAAGAAATAAAGCATTTAACAGATACAATCAATAACATAAGATTTTCATTTTATAAGTAATTAATATAAATATAAAAACAAAAAAATGAAAATCTTATGTAATTCATTGTAGCCTATATGTTGAATGTTTATTTCTTCATCATTTGTAGTCCTGAACATGGTCCACGTATGTAACCGAAACGTCGTCTCTGGTTTTGATAATAAATTGAAATAAAAACTAGTTGCGTAGTGTGAAAATCAAGGCAGCCGAAAGCAATTAATCAAAAGTTGTTCTGTGCTTGTCACACCAGATTTTTTGTGTCGAGATATATTTAGTTTCCGACAGTACGGTACATTCGGGAGAAGTAAAATTTATAAGTATGAGAAAATATTTATATTTTGTTAGCATGGCAACCACTTCTCCTCTTTCCTATGAAGTACAAGAGTAAAGTGGTCGTCAGAAGATTTCAATGGCAAAATAGGAATATACATTTTAAAGAGAATCTAAAAACTAATTGATTTTTGAATATTAATCAAAATCGTTGGAGTGAATTTTGAAAAAATAAAAAATAAAACTGAAAAAGAGCATCAGTAAAGTATTAGTACTCTTTGGCCGATTTTGTTCAAAAGCTTCGAGTCACGTCCCAGGGGGTGCCTAACTTAAATATAAAATTTCTACTTCCTTTTCGTTCTTGAGATATTTTGTTCACAGACACACAGACAGACAGACAGACCATGTCGCGAAAACCACTTTTTTGGATTCAGGGGACCTCAAAACGTGTATATCCATCGAAATCTCGACATCGAATTTTTGACATGAATCCAATACTTTCTCACTATATATATATATATTAAAATATTTAGAGGTAAGAGAAAGTGAAAATATATTTATACAATTGTCGATGTTTCGGCCTTCGTCAGGACAATGTGCTGTTTGCCTCCTTTAAGGACTCTTGGAACTCCTGTTGGTGCGAACATTCGTTTAATGTCATGACTTCTGGTTCAATAGAATGTTCACATCACTATTGAACAAGGAGTCATGACATGAATGTTCGCACCAACGAATATCTTCAGAAGTTCCTAGAGCTCTTAGTAATTCCTAGGCCGAAAGGTCGACAATTGTATAAAATAAAAGCGAAAGAAAAATATATTTTTTTCTTTATTACTTTCGGCTGCCTTGATTTTTCTCACTACTCATTATACGTTCAGCCACTAGTCCTGAAATTAATCATTACTCCAAACTAGACTTTTTATCTCTGACAAAAACGTATTTAAAAGGAAATAAAAATTCATAATTAAGAATGCCAACGATTACAAGGTGTCTAATTACCTAGTCGAGAAGCTGTTATAAATTTTATTTTATTTTTATGTTAAAAAATAAAAATAAAAATAATATTTATGACTAAGAAGAAAATAACCCCAAGCATTAAAATTTAAGTAGAGGTTATCCATAAATTTACTTAAATTATATCAACTTCCAATTTGAATAAATGAGAATGGAGACTATATGAACTCAGATACCGAGGAGGAAAAAATAAAATTTTAATTACTTTTTTTTATTTTAGTTCTTTATCCTATCTTTATAAATGAATTGGAAGCCGAAATAATAAAATTTTCCTTGGAAGTGATCTCAAGCAGTCAGAAATTTTTTTCGGGCAAGGGGAGGGGGAGAGGAACAAGAGTAAAGTGGGCTTCAAAAGATTTCAAGTGCAAAATGAGGATATACATTTTAAAGAGCATGTAAAAAATAATTGATTTATGATTTTTAAACAAAATCATTGGAGCGAATTTTGAGAAAATGGAAAAAACTGTTTAAAAATTTATTTTCACGACATCGGGAGATGTCTAATTTTTTGATAATTTTTTCACAACATGGTCTGCCTGTGTGTCTATGAACAAAATATCTCAAGAACGAGAAGAGGATGAAATTTTATATTTAAGTTAGGCACCCCTATGGGACGTGATTCGAAGCTTTTGAAAAAAATCGACCAAGAGTACTAGTACTTTACTAATGTACTTTTTTAGTTTTTTCGATTTTCTCAAAATTTGCTCTTATGATTTTGATTAAAATTCAAAAATCAATTATTTATTAGATGTTCTTTAAAATGTATATTCTCATTTTGGTCTCAAAATTGTTTGAAGCACACTTTACTCTTGAACTTGCCGGTTGCCATGGAAACAAAATATAAATATTTTCCCATACTTATAAATTTTATATCTTGAAATTCGAATGTACCGTACTGTCGAAAACTAAATATATGTCGACAAAAAAATCTGGTGTGACCAAATTTAAGAGAAAGTTGTGTGCTGTACGACCAGTCACACCAGATTTTTATCAGTGTTGATTGAAAATTTGATTAAGCGTCTATCCTTTGTAAGAAGTTATTTTCCTCTTTTTAACTTTTTTTTTATTTTTATTTTTTATCGAAAATAAAATAATATATTTTGCTTTACTAATATTGGATAGTATGCTTGTGGCAATTTAATATTTTAATAAATAATTAATATAAATGTGTTGATACGTGATAGATAGGTAGGGAGAAAACGTCATCGAACTAATCCACTTGTTTTTAATAAAAATCAATACTAGGAGAATATTTTATATAACAAAAATTTCCCAAAGAAGATGTTTATGAACTATTTAGATATATATATATATATATATATATATATATATAATAATAATGCAAAAGTGAGTTTTTTTCTCAAGTCGTTGACTTGTGTACTGAAATCCTGAGAGCAGGAAATAATTGGAGAGCAACGAGCGAGCAGCGAGCGATTCGGGCGACGCAAAGGTCATTGCCCTCGAGTCTCAGAGAGACACGTGTACGAGCCTCCCCTCCTTATTCTACCCCCTCCCCCTCCCCCCACCCAGAGAGTGTGTACGTAGCTACGATCGAGTACAGAGGGCCTAGGTCAAGGCATGCTATGCTTATTTATTTCTTTCTCAAGGGGTGGGTGGGGGCTTTCTCCTTCACAGTTTAATTATGATACAAGTAACAGCAGGAGCAATCAGAAAAGAGAAAGTTTTCAAAGAAAATGGATTATTATTTAGAATGTACCAACCACTACAAAGATATTGAGCCTGTTTTTTTTTTTTTTGTTTTTTTCATTATTATAAATCTTATCAGACGAAATTACAGGCTATTTAAGATATATACATTGTGGGAGAGTGGAAAAGATATATAATAATAGAAATTTTTATAATTATTAGTGTAGTCTTCTAATTGGTGGGAAAAATTCGTATAAAATATAGGCTATGCTTAATAATAAAAGAAATAAATGGGCGTATCCAAAATACCGTTCAACTGAAATTGAATAAATTTATTAAAAGTATGATCCCGAGCTTATTTTCTGCTCCGAGCAAAATTTTCATTATCACCCTATATTTTGATTTGATTAAAATATATATAATTTACCCCAAACAACAAATTTACCAAAAATGGAAATAAAAAATCTGGCGGGACTGGTGGCACAGCAGATTTTTTGTGTCGACATATATTAAGTTTCCGACAATACGGAACACTCTAATTTCAAGATGTAAAATTTATAAGTATGGAAAAATATTTATATTTTGTTTCCATGGCAACCATTTCTCTATCTCTTCTATGGAGTACAAGAGTGAAGTGGTCTTCAGAAGATTTCAATGGCAAAATGAGAATATACATTTTAAAAAGCATCTAAAAAATAATTGATTTTTGAATTTAAAAAAATCGTTGGAGCGAATTTTGAGAAAAAAACTGAGTAAAATCAGTAACTTTACTGATGCACATTTTCAGTTTTTTTCGATTTTCTCAAAATTCGCTCCAACGATTTTGATTAAAATTCTAAAATCAATTATCTTTTATATGCTCTTTAAAATGTATATTCTCATTTTGTCATTGAAATCTTCTGAAGACCACTTTACTATTGTACTCCATAGAAAAGATAGGAGAAATGGTTGCCATGGTAACAAAATATAAATATTTTTCCATACTTATAAATTTTACATCTTGAATTCAAATGTACTGTACTGTCGGAAACTAAATACATGTCGACACAAAAAATCTTGTGTGACAAGCACAGAACAACTTTCGATTACCGAAGGTAAGAGAAAGTTGTGTGCTGTGCGCCAGTCACACCAGATTTTTCAAACAAAAATATATATTGGCCATATACCATATAAGTTGCATAGGGTAGCCACGGGGGGGGTTTTGGGTGTTCAAACCCCCCATTGGACCCAAGCCATGACTAGATATTTAAGCTCTATAATACAAAATACTTTTTCTCTCTATATATTTCATATATAGGGTAAGAGAAAGTAAAATATAATAATTTTCTCTAGCTTAAAAAAAAAAAAATTAAATAAAACGCAAAAAATTCGAGAAAATTCTGAATTCTCCCATTGAAAAGAATTGATTTTTGTTATGCTTTATAAAAAATTAAAGCCGCTTAAAATTGATTAAATCTCGCAAATGAAAAATAATAAAAATTATTATATAAAGAAATTTTTTATTTTTTTCTTAAAGAGATCTGACATGGGAATCTGGTCAAGAGAAACACATAGAGGACACCCCGGCATTTTAGGCCCATATACTTAAAATTAAAAGATTTGCATTATTTATTGCCTGATACGAGTTGATTGAAAAATTGGGGACTTAAGAAAGGGCGAGCCACCTCGAGGGGGGTCCAGGGGGGGCGAAGCGAAGGTGGGGTAAGTGGCTAGTCATATATTTCATTAGACGCCTTATACTGCCCTATTAGTCGGGGGGGGGGGAGAAATAATCCTAAACCCCCCATCAAAAATTTCGGCTACGCCTATGAATGTATGTATTGAAATTTTTTTTTTATTTTTATTTTTTTAATAAACTAATTTTGTGTCTTTTTCAGGTTCTACAGTAAGACTTGCTGAAATTATTAATAAATGAAATTGTCTTTGCTTTCTAAATTGATCTCATATAATGAAAACATACAAATCAACTATCAAAAGCTCAATCAAGTGTCTGCCTAAGAAGAACTGACGATTTCAGAGTACTTCATTGAACAAGCAAGAAATTCAACAGAATGGCTGGCTCTATAGGGAGTAAAAAATGTAATTTATCGATTTTGATTTTTTCTTTTAAATAAAAAAATTAATATAAGATTTAAATTAATGATAGCCAATGTGATTTAAATCCATTTTATCGATCAGGACGGGAAATCAGAGCTTTACTTCATTTACTGGACATTTCAAAAACCTTGAAAAATTCATCTAATCTAATAAATTATAGAATATTCAACTCTAGAAGAAATTTACTCTGCTTTCATTTCTTCTCTGCTGAGTCAAGTGGTTAGTGAAGATATTTGTGATAGGGAGCGGGAGGGGGGGGGGAGAGAAAATACGTCATCATTTTTAAAATTTCTTTTTTTAAAATAAACTAATTTGTCAACTCCATGATAGCCTTCCCCTCCCATCACAACCTCGTGCCAAAAGTTACCGTAATTAAGTAAATAAGTAAAAAAAAATCTTAAGTAAATAGCCAAGAGAAAAAACTTGTCAGCACACACATCACCGTTCGAATCATTTTGTATTGGTCATGATTTTTTTTTCAAATTTTTCTTTTCGAGAAAGTACAAATGTTAAATAAAATTTCACTGGAGAGAACTGAAGCTCTGGAGATTATAATTTTTCAAATTAATTATAAAATTAACTCCAGAGTTCCTCGGTCTGTGTTTATACGAACGTTTTTTTTTTTTTTTTTTTTTTTTTGCTTGTTTATTTGAAGACTTCAAAGGTTTCACTCCAATTAAGATTTAACTCTGTATATTGATAAATTCTAAAAATAAAATATCTTCAGAAAATGAATTAACCCTGGAGTTCAATAGCGAAATAAATTAATCCTTTCTTTATTACTTCGTGCTCTCGATTTTATCATTATAGAAACTACGCTTATTATAGAATAGGGTGGGCCGAAAAAACTACGAAGAAACTCTTTTATTTAGAAGTTGTATTAGCACAGTGGCGGATCCAGAGGTGTTTCTCGGAGAGGGGGGTAATCTGGAGTGACTGGTCGCACAGCATACAATTTTTTCTTAATTTCGGTAATTTAAAGGCGCATTCTGTACTTGTTTGCCAGAATATAAATACAAATCAAATTTTTAAGTATTAATTTTTAAAATTTTACATTAAAAATACATTTTTTTTTTCGAAAAAAAGTATTTTTTTCAAATCTCAGGGAGGTAATTTCCCCCTTTACCCTCCTCCCCTTGTATCCGCCCTTGTATTAGGGCCGAAAAGTTGTGAATTATGTAAACAAAAAAAAAAGGAAAAAAATTTATCAAAATCGGTTGACATCTTCCTCAAGTTTGACAAAATATGAAAAAAACTTCATTTTGCGCTAATTTTTTAAATTTTTTTTTTTTTGTTTTCGTAATGTAATTGGGACATTTGCCTTCCCCCCCCCCCCCGCCCAAAGGCTCTAATTTTTATAAAATTTTATATTATTCTAAATAAAATATTTCAAAATATATCTTCGGGTATATAAACTGTACAACAATTTAAACAATTAAATTAAATATATTTTGCCCAAATTTGAGTACCTATATGTAAGTAAATTTTAATAAAAAAATGTTTGCCCTCCCGCCAAGAAAAAGTTGAAATGACGCCACTGAAAGAGCCTACAAACATTGTTTTAATTTGGTTTAGATCATTTGATATTTTTCGCGCATAGGCCCTAAAATTTGCCCGAATAATGAAAAAGTTACATTTTTACGAGTTTTTTTTTTTTATAACTCTAATATACTTTTTTTTTGACGTAATAGTTTCAGTATTTTTATTTTTGAAAATAAGGGCATTGTGTTTTATTATGGTGTGAATTCAAAAATTAAAAAAATAATCACAAAAATTTTCATATTTTGTCAAACTTTAGGGCCTATGCTCGACCGGAAGATGTCATCCGATTTTGATAATTTTTTTTCTTTTTTATTTGTCTAAATAATTCGCAACTTTTCCGCGCTATTACAAATTCGAAATAAAATAAATGAGTTTTTTCTGCCCACCCTGTTATATAATTTGATTTTCAAAATAAATATAACCCATTTCGCCAGGCAAGAGGGCATCATATCATCAGGTGTTTACACCCAACCATCTCCACCCACAGATCAAGGGCCCTTCTAAAGCCCTTCCCAAATATTAATACGATGGCGGTCAGTATGTAAAAAAGAGTATCGATTTTTTTGAACAAAACATACGAGTTGAGCTTAATTCTTTGAGAGAAGAGATTTAGTAGCCAGGAAAATTAAATAAATGATTATTTAAATTTTAGTACAGTCGATGTTTCGATCGATAATCTAGTTTGAAAATTTGATTTGTATATATATTCTGGTAAACAAGTACCGAATGCAACTTTAAATTACTGAAAGTAAGAGAAAATTGTGCGATCAGTCACACCAGATTACCCCATCCAAGAAACTTCTAAATCCGCTTTTGGTTCTGAGTTCTGAGAGATCAATTGAATTTATATTTAAAATATATAATCTATGATTTAAATGTAATAAAAAATTTATTATTGTATTTTGTAATTGCACTAACTACAGTGACGCAACCAAGATTTGCTCCTGGGCAAGGGGGGTTTGAAAAAATTAAACATGTAAAAATTTCGCAAAAAAGATTTCAGGGGGGGGGGGGGCATGCGCCAGTGATTTGTGTTTTAAAACTTTTTCATATCTTTACGACAGTCCTTTCAAAAAAAAAAAAAATCCCATTAATATTTAATTATCAATGTTGACATGTGAACGCAACTTTCATATTCTCTATAATGCAGGTGGGGCGTTATATTCTCCCCTACTGTACACTCTTTTTACTTAATCAAGACTATCAGTATCGTAGTGATAATCATTTCAAGGTTAAATAGTGACCTAGTTTGGTCAGTGAAAAAGAGAGAGGGTGTAAGCATCATTTGTAGTAATAGTAGTAAGTATTATTAGAAGTAAAAGAGAGTGCGTAAACAAAAGGGAGGTGACGACGTCGATGGTGGTGGTGTTTTTTTTCTTTTTTTTTTGAGAGAGGCCTTTGACCCCAAACGTCGTCGTTTGCGTCGTTCATGTTGCGTTTCGGCATCGATCCGCGAGAGGAGCTCAAATCGCGCACACTCACTTGAATTGGGTCAGAGCAGCAGCAAGCAGCTAGCAGTCCAAAACAGCAATGAGAGAGAAAGAGAAAGAAGAGATAGGACAAGGACACGTGGCCTACCGACCGAACCAACTCTCTCACTCAGTCACGCTATTTGGCCTCTCTTTTCCCCTCTCGAGAGAGTTGCCCCTTGACACAGCTAGCCCTAGGTTCTCCCCTCTCCACCCCCCACTCCTCGTTACACGTGGACTCGATGCCAGCTGCAACCACGCACACACAAACGCGCACACACACACACACACACACTCTCTCTCTGTATTTATAACCAGCCTCGATCTTCAATTACATTTCGCTCAACGAGTATAAAAGCCAAAAGCTTAGTAAAAAAAAAAAAAAAATTCTACTTGTCTAGTTACTTTTTTTTTCTCTCTTTGCTCTTGCTTATCCCTCCCCTAGTTCTATACTTTCATAGAAATTTTATTCTAAATAGGCTACCAACCGTCGGTTGTTTTTTTTCTTATACTGTTTCGTCAAGCAAAGAATATAATCATGATTCTTTTGAAGATAATAAAATAAAAATCTGGTGTGACTGGTCACACAGCCCACAACTTTCTCTTACCTTCGTTAATCAAAAGTTGTGTGCTGTGCTTGTCACATCAGATTTTTTGTGTCCAGATATATTTAGTTTCCACCGATATATTAAAATTCAAGATGTAAAATTTATAATCATGAGAGTATATTTATATTTTGTTACTATGGTAACCATTTCTCCTATCCTTCCTATGAAGTACAGTACAAGAGTAAAGTGGTCTTCAAAATATTTCAATGGCAAAATGACAAAATACATTTTAAAGAGCATCTTGAATTTTAATCAAAATCGTTGGAGCGAATTTTGAGAAAATCGAAAAAAAACTGAAAAACTACATCAGTAAAGTACTAGTACTTTTTGGCCGATTTTGTCCAAAAGCTTATTTTGACCTCCTAAGGGGGTGTTTAATTTAAATATAAAATTTCAAACTCATAGCTCAATTCCTTCATGCTTTAAATTGAACCCAGGGCAGACCAGTGTCGCTCCGGAAAGGGGGTTATTTGGACTGGGACTGGTCGCTCAGACACGTTGTATTCTTAATTCGAAATTTAAATCGCATTTTGTACTTGTTTGCCAGAATATTAAATACCAATCAAATTTTTAAGCATCAATTCTTGAAATTATCCATTACAAATACATTTTTCGATATAAAGTATTTACAGATCATGGGCGTAACTACCCATTTTCCCCGCATGTATCGGACCCTTGGCTCTGCAACCCAGAAAACATGTTCCGCAAACAGACCATTTCGCTGTGAAAAACACTTTAGTTTGCTTCAAAGCCAAAAGTATTTCCCGCAGAAAAATTTTCGAGTTCATGGAATCCCCGACAAAAATCTCAATACTATTCTCTCTATACAGGCCTATATATGTATATTAACATATACATATAGGCAAGAGAAAGTAAAAAATCAATAAAAAATATTTGTTTAAAATCTTGGTGGGGGTAATTATTCTCTCGATCTCCAACCTCCTGTTTCCACACTTACCAAAGCTAGGATAAATAAAAATTATAAAAATTTCAATGTGCTTTCTATCATTTAAACAAAGAAAAAATTTGAGTCCCCTTCCCTTTCCTTCTCCACAGCAAATAAGATCCTAATTTCCATTTTTGATAGGGCCCGTTAGAGGCTTAATTAGGCACTGATTAGTTTTAACAGAGAATAAAATGGGGCAATCTAACCTTGACTCGCATAGCCTTTGGTCCTTATTAAATGGCATTAAATATTTTATACAATTGCGCCATTCTACTTTGAGTTTTATTGATTGACACATTTCAGCCCTGAGGATGGTCGCAAATCTGACCGAAACGTCGACTTAAAGTGACTTATAAAAGAAAGAAATATAGCTGGAATCGCTCTTTTCTTTATCCCTTATTAGAAGATCTACTCAGCTATCCACGTCACTCTAATACAATGGAATGTTAATCAAAATAGAAATAGGCTTTTTAGCAGTCTAACCTTGCTTATATTGCAAGAGTATGGAAATCTCAAATAAAATTTTTTATTCTCTGGTCTTTAAAGTTAGTTTTTTTTTTTTTTTAAATTTGTAAATGGCTTTTATTAAGAATTCCACTTAGCTTTTTTTATTTTTATTAATTTGCCCAGAAGGGATCTGACCATTTTGACTTTTGGACATGTTTTATTAAAATTTTGCCTTTGGAGGTCCCCTGGTGAGCCTTTTTTGTTATAAAAGCATCTGTTGATGAGAAAGAAGAGTCTAATGAATTGAATTTTCTTTTTTTTCTAGGCTCCATTCAACTTGCATCACTGAAAATTCAATTGGATGCTTAAGAAATCGAAATTTCCCCGAGGAGTAATAATCCCAAGCTGAATTAATTGCTCACATACAATCCTTCAGGAATGAATAATGAAGCCATCATTTGTTAAAACTCAGAAAATGGCACGAGACTTTCCTTTAACCTGATCACTTCATACTATTACCCAGACAGCAGCAATATTGCAAATCTTGCAAAATATTGACAATCTTGCAGCGGCAATATTCCAAGCTAGCCTTACAGGGAAATTGCAGCAACATTGCTGCAATATTCCTGTGCCCGCCTTTTGTAACTTGCAGGAATATTACGCCAATATTGCTGTTTGAGCTGCAATATTGTGCTAAATTGGCAGTATTATTGCAATATTCCAAGCTCTCTGGATATTATATGAATTCAATTGAAATATATGAGGAGTTCAGAGCAAAAGTGAACCAAGTCCGCTTTTTACTCTATTGAGAAAAAATGAATCAAAGTTAAAGCCTTCTATTTTTTTTTTTTTTAATCATTCACACTTTTTTCTCATTCACACTCACACTCACACACACATTCACACAGTCTTTTCGGTAACTTAGGCCATTTAAGACTTTGACGTTGTAATATATATTATCTATTGGGGGTTCAGGCATTTCTATTTAAGCCATCTGGTAACCAAATGGCTTAAATAAAATCATCGGACTGCCTGGGTCCGAACCCGCGACGTTTGGCATAGGAGGTAGGCACGCTACCTACTACGCCACACCCGGGGGCAAGCCTTCTATTTAATTCCTCTTAAATATACATTTATTAATATTTTTAATTTATTTTACATCTCAGCAATCATTAAGAACTTCAATTATACTTTATCTAACAAGGGGAGTGCATAGCCTTGATAACACCGATTTGAACGAAAATTTTTTTATCTGTAGTACCTGATGAAAAACGAATTCTGTTAAAGCGAGAGAACGCGCTTCTCAACGGTTCGTCTAAAAAAAAATGTTAAAGATTTTGCCTGCATGCCTTAAGCCGTTACTAACAATAACATTTATAAAGGTCGCGATGGCTAGATCGGTAGGGCGCATTCTTTCTAAACAAAAAATCCGAGTTCGAATCTCGCCTTGTGCAACTATTTTTTTTTTGTGTAATTTATTTATTTATTTTTTTTTTGTTTCAGAATATTTTTTAATATTAATAAATAAATAAAGTTTTTTTTTTAATTATTGGCATTTAATTTTCAACATGTTCCATATATTTAAAGAAAATTCGAATGCTTTCTTTCAAAAATATAATATAAGGAAATATTTATTTAATATTATATAATTATTATTAATTGGACACATAAATAAATTTATAATAATATTTGTTTTAAACAGTTGGGTCGTTGATTTTCCTAACTTTGAACACGTTACGACAATATTTTCAGCTTCATTTATTGCTATTAACTCTTCATTGGGGATAAATTTTTTCTCGGCAATCATTTGGAGAGTGTAATGGTACACAAAAAAAAAAAAAATAGTTGCACAAGGCGAGATTTGAACTCTGATTTTTGTTTACAAAGATTGCGCCCTACCGAACTAGCCATCGTGACCTTTGTAAATGTTATTGTTAGTAACGGCTTAAGGCATGCAGGCAAAATCTTTAACATTTTTTTTTAGACGAACGTTGAGAAGCGCTTCTCCCTTTAACATAATTCGTTTTTCATCAAGTACTACACATAAAAAAATTTTCGTTCAAATCGGTGTTATCAACTATGCACTCCCCTTGTAAGTACACATTTTAAATTTTATATTCAGGATTTGGATTTTTAGATTTTTTAAGATTTTTTTTGGCATTAAGGAACTACTGCACTCTGGAGGATTAGTATTGAATTTCGGACATGGTTCATTATTACACCGAGGGCCGGAACTAGGAGATTTTTTAGGGGGGGGGCAAAATTTAATTTGCCGCCCCATCCTTAAAATTTTCTATACAAAATTCATATCATTTTACCTTTTTTTTAGTAAATGTTTCTTTACATGCCGCCCCCTGATATCTGCCGCCCGGGGTACACGCACCCACTGCCCCCCCCCCTAGATCCGGCCCTGATTACACCCAATAACTACCAAAAAGGGAAAAATAAGAAAATTCACATATTCTCTTATTTAAAAAATATGTTCATTATTAAGCTGGGGAAATAGAATATCCTCCATCTTCATTTTTCAAATCGTGATTATTTTTGAGATTTTTCACTTGTTTTCAAATTCTTTTTAAAAATAATCGCGACTTGCTGGATGGGGATAATCAATTTTGCCCTCTACACTTGTTTGGTTAATTTACGAATTCTTAGACCCGCCAATTAACCAAGCGATCCTAAAGGAGGAATGACCAAGTCTGGAAGCCATAGGGGGATTGCTTATTTTACGTATTTGATATTGGCCTTTTCCATTTAATTTACTTCTCTTCTTCAATCCATACACCTGAGACTTAAGCTATAAAAACAAGGGAGCCTTCTAAAAAAAAACTTTGAGTTATTATTTTGAGTTTATGTCACAAATTTTGTAATTATTATTTCATATTAAAAATCAATTAACAATGATAACTTGATGCCAAATTAGGCATTTAAGAATTTATAATAATAACCTAATATTTATAAAAATAATTAAGCCATAAGAGAAATCAACTTACAAGATGATATTTCATCTGAATTTCAAATTCCATCATCATTATAAATAAATATTTTTTTTTTTTTTTTTGCGAGGTTTGCCCGTGGGACTGCCTTCCGCCCCTTTCTGGATGGGCGTGGTGCTAGCTTCGCCACCTGCACTCAAATGCAAATATCTCTCCCTAGCAAAGAATACATATTAATCTACAAAAACATTTGTGAAATTAGTTACAAAAAAAAAATATTTATTACCATTTTTAATTTCATATGAAATTAAAATTTAAAGAACCCTTTAAAAAAATTGAATATTGTTTTCTAATTATTTGTATGCTACTGGAGTAAAAAGAAGGTGTTCAAATTCAAGAGCCACGACGACTCAAAAGAACTTTTTGTCCCCTAAAAAAAAAAAAAAAAAAAAAAAAAATAGAGGCATGGGGTCTTCGGCAACACGAGTCAATAGATTTTATTTACGCCCCTGTTATAGGTTTAAAGATATTTTAAAATATAATTTTCCTTTTTGATTAAAGCAAAGAATTCTTTGAAATTACAACAATGATATAAAATGCAGATAACGCCCAATATTTAATTATATTCAGGAAAAAAAATTGTTAATTTCTTCTTTAGAACTTTTTTCTATATAATCAAACTATCTTTTTTTTTATTTTATTTCTCTCTAGGGTATAATTACCTTTTATTAAACCCTTTTTGAAAATTATTTCGTAGAAATAGATTACGTGTAAATAAAATATAAATTTTGTATAGTGCTGCTATCTAGTGAATACTTTCTAAACTTGAAGATGGAAAGTTACATTTGCAAATATTTAAATTTTTATCTAAATCATATTTTCTTCTTAAACTCTTAATTAATTTAAATAATTATTTAAGAATTCTAGATTAAAAAAAAAAATCTTGTCAAATATAAATATAGCCTATATAGAATATTATTGGGTTAAAAAAATACTTTCTCTTATAATCAAGAAATGTTTCAAATTATATTTTCTGCTTGATATAATTTTTTGTATTTTATATTGAAATTGTACATTTTAATATTATATACTATAATATTTATTAATGATATTTGATTTAATACATACATTATTCATTTTAATAATTATAATTTTGTGGTAGCTAGAGCCATCTCGTGGCCAATGTACAAACTATATGAGCGGTTGTTTACAAAAGTTTTTAGCAAAAGCGGAGTTGTCTATAAAAATTTTGCTTTTTTTATTAAAAATATGAGCTCATTAATGATATATCATTAATCTGTGATAATACCCTGCTCATTTGCTCCTCCAGATTCGTTCTCCAACTTCAGCCAGCGTAATGGGTTAAAATTGTGGCCTTCATGCCATAAATAAAAAAAGTTATTTAAAAATTTGTCAAAATTCCCTAAACATACGGTTACCAAAACTTATATTCCACAAATCCTTTCTCTCGTTATAATGACAGATAAATGAAATTATAAGTTAGCATTAAAAATAAAAGGATATTGATAATATGATTTAAAAAAAAAAGTGCAGGAGGTGCATTTGAACTCGCGAAGTTTGGTTACGTGAGAATAGAAAAAAATATTTTTAGATTGCTTGAGGACTAATTAACCAATTGAGACAAATTTTATTTATTTGTTATAAGGAAAAATAAGCCATATAAAAAACATGAAATAAAAGAAGTATTAAAAAAATTTTAATATTCCACATAAGAGGATATCTATTTCAGGGTGATTAGTGCTGCGATCCTGTGGAGACTTTAAGAATTATAAGTATAATTTTTAAAGTTTCCGTAAGAGTGCAGCACTAATCAGATATTTTATTCAATTATAAAGATTTATTATAAATTTCCAATGATTTTTTACCCGGGGATCAAAATCAGAGAGGAGGTTATTTTTTTTTTTTTGGCGCCAACACACTCCTTTACTATTCTATTCTCCTGTTCACTCCTGTCACAAAGACCATATTTTTAATACAAATTTATTAAAAAATAAAATTAAAAAAAAAGTATGAAGAATATTTATTATTAAAAATTAATTAAATTTGTTATATATAGTCTTATAGTCAAATTACATTAAAAAATATTATATTTTCTAAATTAAGTACAAATTTCAAGATCAATTTATCCACAGAATAGGTCCTACTACTATTATAATAGTGAAAAACGAAATTCGTAGCTCCGTAATCATCTCAAAAATTTTATATTTTCTAAAGTAAAATTAAGTTTCAAGGAATTGAATATCTGAAACAAAAAAGGCCTATTTCAAGGGCGGATACACTTCCCCTCCCCCGAGATTTGAGAAAAATATTTTTTTTTGGGAATTAAATTTTATTTTGAATATAAAATTTTAAAAAATACGCCAGCCCCCCCCCCTCTCCTCCTCACATGAGGTATAAAAAACAGTTAAGAATAAAAAAAAGTGCAGGAGGTAGATTTGAACTCGCGAAATTTGGTTACGTGAGAATGAAAAAAATATCGTTTGCATGAGGACGCATTAGCCACTTGGAGCCAAACTTTCTTTTATTTATATGAGGAAATATAAGCCATATAAGAAACATTAAATAAAAGAAGTATTAAAAAAATTTTAATATTCCACATATGATATATCATTTTTCATTACTTTTTTATGCTTATTTTCGACCTTAATGACATCAACACCTCAATTTTCTATATTATCGAAAAAAGCTTATTTAGCATTGTCTGATTAAAACCAAATTTTTACCAGAGATTTATAATTAAAAAATGAGTTTTTTTCTAAAGTTTCATTGAGATTGGTAAAGAAATAAATAAAATATTGACTATTTTGTAAATTGAGTTTTAGAATTCGGGATCCCGGATGGGTAAAAGAGAGCGCTCTGTGAACCGGCTCTAGGCTTGCAATCGGAGATCCCGAATTCTAAAACTCAATTTACAAAATAGTCAATATTTTATTTATTTCTTTACCAATCTCAATGAAACTTTAGAAAAAACTCATTTTTTAATTATAAATCTCTGGTAAAAATTTGGTTTTAATCAGACAATGCTAAATAAGCTTTTTTCGATAATATAGAAAATTGAGTGTTGATGTCATTAAGGTCGAAAATAGACTTAACTTTGATCGCCAATAACTCCCAAATTAGATCATATAATTAAAAGGGCTTTAGTTCTCTGGAATCAGGGGGAATTCAAGAAATAATGACATGTATCATATGTTAGGTAGAGTTTTTGGTTTATTTACATCAAGGCATAAACAATCTGACGTTTGCCCATTGAATTATTTGAAAACTATCCATGCTATTAAAATTTTGTTTATAAATTATTAATTCGCATAAAAAGTAATGAAAAATGATATATCCTATGTGGAATATTAAAATTTTTTTAATACTTCTTTTATTTCATGTTTCTTATATGGCTTATATTTCCTCATATCAATAAAAGAAAGTTTGGCTTAAGTGGCTAATGCGTCCTCATGCAATCGATATTTTTTTTCATTCTCACGTAACCAAATTTTGCGAGTTCAAATCTACCTCCTGCACTTTTTTTTTTTTTCTGTTTTTATACCTCATGTGAGGGAGGGGGGGGGGCTGGCGTATTAATTTTTAAAAATTTTATATTCAAAATAAAATTTAATTCCCAAAATAATAAAAACCTCGTGTAGCTCACAACTAGGTTGATCCCCTTGGTTTTGCGCCCCCAGCCCAGTTGCGCCCGTGGCGGGCGCCTGTTTTGCCACGCCCTCGTTACGGCCCTGCCCAAATGTATATGATCCAGCAAAAAATCCTAATCGTAATTAATTTTTAAAATTTTATATAAAAAATAAAAGCATTAAGTGCCTGGGCTGTATTTTTTGTGTTAGATGGGCCCGAAACATCAGCACTAACCATGATTGAGACTGTTTTGCAATCTTGGTCAGCTCAGGCACTTATGCAATTCTTATATACATCTAATGGTATATGCAAATTTTACGTAATATTTTTGTTTGATTCGAAATGTATCTAAGCAACATTAACAATCGTCCTGAAGATGAGAGGGAATCGTTTCCGAAACGTCAACGATATTGAAAAAAGGTTTAATTCCATGCTGGCTGCCATTCACTTGTTCGTGAATAGGATCTTGTGCTAGAGGTCATTAGTTTGTTTCCATTTCTGAGCCAAATTTTTACCTATTTTGCTATTTTTTTTCTTTTTTTTAATTTCTTATTTTTTGAATAAAAAAAATCTTATTCGGAGAAAAATGATGTTAGAAATTTAAAAAAATCTAAAATAATTTTAAGAAAAAAATTTATTTATTTTTTATTAATGAATTTTACAAAATAATTTGTACTTTTCTTGAAAAATAAGAAAACAAAACAAAATATTTATAAATGATTGGAGAATGGGAAAATGAACGAGATAATTTTTTTTTCAAGGATCAATCTTTTAAGGATTTTTTTTTTATTAATTAAAAGATTGAATTAAATAAAAAATTATCTTTATTTATCCTATTCTGGATAATAACACAGAAGATAAGAACGAACAATTCAATTGAAGAAACTTTCATTCATAAAATATGATTTGCATTCATTCTTCCTTTCATATCATAAAACATTCATAGCTCTTTAATATTCTTATCCTTAAATATTAACATATAATCAGTCAGATTATTATAATATCTAAAAATATTATAATACTTTACAGTAAGAATGACTTAAGTGTTTGTAATCAATTATGAGATAATTTTGGTTTTATGAATTTTAAATGTAATGGAATAATTACATACAACTACTAAGTTAGGAACAATAATAAAAAAAAGCAAAAAAATAAATAAGAGATTATTTTATGTGCTGTGAGAGTGAGAGAGAGGCTTAATCAACTTCCTCCATCCTTGAAGCGTCTTCGTTTGCGCCATCGAGTGGGGGCATTTCGGCGTCGGGTTTCTCTTCCTCGACGGCCATTGTGTCCTCCTCATCGATGCCCAAGCCAAGTTTAATCATCCGGTAGATTCGCGCTGCGTGCACTTGAGGTTCCTCAAGAGCGAATCCTGAAGAGAGGAGAGCAGTCTCGAAGAGCAACATGACTAAATCTTTAACAGCCTTGTCGTGTTTGTCGACTTCGGCCTTTTGACGGAGGGTTTCCATCACAGGATGATCGGGATTGATTTCAAGATGCTTTTTGGCAGCCATGTAGCCCATGGTTGATGTATCCCGAAGAGCCTGAGCCTTCATGATTCGCTCCATGTTGGCAGTCCAACCGTATTGAGATGTGACAATACAACATGGTGATTCGACGAGACGGTTGCTCACGACAACTTTCTCAACTTTCTTGTCAAGGATGTCCTTCATGACTTTGCAGAGGTTCTCGAATTTGGTCTTATCCTCTTCGCGTTTCTTCTTTTCTTCCTCATCCTCGGGCAATTCAAGACCTTCCTTGGTAACGGAGACGAGTTGTTTGCCGTCATATTCTTTCATTTGTTGGACAACATATTCATCAATGGGTTCAGTCATGTAGATGACTTCAAATCCTCGTTTCTTGACCAATTCAACAAAAGAGGAGTTGGCAACTTGCTCTTTGCTCTCACCAGTGATGTAGTAGATGTGTTTCTGGTTGTCCTTCATACGGCCAACATAGTCTTTAAGAGAGCACATTTCATCTCCAGAGGCGGAGGTGTTGTATCGGAGGAGATCGGAGATCTTCTTGCGGTTGGAGCTGTCTTCATGGATACCCAATTTCAAGTTCTTGCTAAATTGTTCATAATATTTTTTGTAGTTGTCAGAATCTTCGGTCAATTCTTCGAAGAGCTCCAAGCATTTCTTAACGAGATTCTTACGGATGACCTTGAGGATCTTGTTCTGTTGCAACATTTCACGAGAAATGTTAAGAGGCAAATCCTCGCTGTCTACAACACCCTTAATAAAATTCAAATATTCAGGAATCAAATCTTCGCAGTTATCCATGATGAAGACTCGTCTGACGTACAATTTGATGTTGTTCTTGCGTTTCTTGTTCTCGAATAAATCAAAAGGTGCCCGACGAGGAACAAAAAGAAGAGCGCGGAATTCAAGTTGACCTTCAACAGAGAAATGTTTGACTGCCAAATGATCTTCCCAATCGTTGGTAAGAGATTTGTAAAATTCGCCATATTCTTCCTGGCTGATATCATCAGGATTTCTAGTCCAGATGGGTTTGGTTTTGTTTAATTCTTCATCTTCAGTGTATTTTTCTTTAACTGTGCGCTTCTTCTTCTTCTTTTCTTTATCCTCATCTTCCTCCTCTTCGCCTACGTCTTCAATCTTTGGTTTTTCTTCATCTTCTTTTTTCTCCTCTTCGGTTTCTTTCTTTTCTTCTTCAGCTTCGTCATCAGAGAGTTCCTTGTCACGCTCTTTCTCAACGAGCAATTTAATTGGGTAGCCAATAAATTGCGAGTGTTTCTTGACAACTTCTTTGATTTTGCGTTCCTCTAGAAATTCGGTTTGATCTTCCTTGATATGAAGGACAATTTTTGTTCCTCGTCCAAGAGGTTCGCCTGGATCAGCGCGGATGGTGAAGGAGCCTCCAGCTGAAGATTCCCAGAGGTATTGTTCGTCTTCATTATGTTTTGAAGTGACGGTGACTTTATCAGCAACCAAATAAGCGGAATAGAAACCCACACCAAATTGACCAATCATGGAGATATCAGCGCCAGCCTGGAGAGCTTCCATGAAAGCTTTGGTTCCTGATTTGGCGATCGTTCCCAAATTGTTGACAAGATCAGCTTTGGTCATTCCAATACCACTAAAAAAAAGAAAAAAAAATGAAAAATTAGTATTTTGAAAAACAATAAACTCCAAATAAAAATAATAACATAATAAAATGAAATAATAAATAAATATACCGGTATGTAAAATTATTTATCTTAATTGTTCCTGAATATAACAAAATGAGTAAACGAGTCTCCCCTCCCCCCTCCCCATTAAGGAAAAAATAAATTCATATTAAACTTTGCCATTTCAAATGTAAATAATTCGAAATGGATGGGTATTGAGTAGTCGAGGTTTTCACAACACCGATGTCCATCTAGATGTCGATGTTTTTTAAAATATCGATACCAATTTTTTCAATTAAAAATTTTTTTTTATAAACGACTAAATGGCAAAAAGAAATTAAATAAAACAAATATAAATTTTTTTAGCTTTTGACGTTTTCGTTGCCAATCGTGTACTTCTACAGGACAGTTTATTGTTAATTAATTGTTAATTATTATTATTATTATTAATTATTTAATAATTGTCCTGAAGAAAGTCGCGGTTGTCTTGTAGGCAGCTAAAAAAAAATTTTAAAACAATGAAAAGAGTGTCTTCTCCTGGAATATAAATTTTATTAATTTATTTACAGATACTAGTTTCGAGGACGTTTGTCTCATTATCAGTCTAATAAATTACAACATGAAAAAACATTTATAATAATTATATGAGTAAAAGTTTTTATGTGAAAGTTTGTAATTTATTAGACTGATGAAGAGACACAGTGGCGTCATTTGGGGGGGGGGGGGGGCATTTGCCCCCAAGGGCTCTGATTTTTATAAAATTTTATATTATTCTAAATAAAATACTCCAAAATACATCTACGAGTATAAAAACTGTACAAAATTAAACTATTAATTTAATTAAATATGTTTTGGCCAAATTTGAATACCTATTTGTAAGTAAGCTTTAAGAAAAAAAAAAATGTTTGCCCCCCCCCCCCCCAAGAAAAAGTTGAAATGACGCCACTGAAGAGACAATCGTCCTCGAAACTAGTATTTGAAAATAAATTAATAAAATTTATATCCCAGCAGAAGTTAATCTTTTCATTGTTTTTAAAATTTCAATTAAGAACATTAGAGCAGTGTTTCCCAAGCTTTTGGGTCCCCCCCCCCCCCAAGGGGGGGGGGGAAAATAATTTCCCCCCCGGGCCCCCCCTTTTTTCCTCCCCAACCAAAAAAAATTTTTTCCCCCCCGGAAAAATTTTTTCTTCTTTGTAAAAAATTTTATCTTTTTTTGGAAAATTATTTTTTTTTTTTTTAAAAAATTTTGCCCTTTTTTTTTTTTTTTTAAAAAAAATTTTTTTTTTCTCCTTTTTTTTTTTTTTTTTTTTTTAAGGTGGGATCTAGAGCCTATATTTTAGCTGATAAGCGGGGTTACCTCCTTGTTTCTTTGTCAGTCTCGATTTAAATATGAAAAAATATTTTAATCACTCAGTAAATTAGAAAAATTTTCATATAGGAGTAAATAGAATTTGATTTGAAAATATTTAATTATTAATATAAAAAAAAAAAAAACTATTTAATGATGAATAAACAAAATAAAATTTCATATTAATATAATGAAAATTTGCCTAATCCTTTGAAATAGTTTTAATTTACTAATGTATGATGTGTCATTCATCTTAAATGGGCTCCAACTGTTTAAATGAGTCATAGAGAAAAATTATTTTGAAAATCTTTGATCATCATCGATATCAATTAATATTCAATTTTTATTAACAAAAAAAATTGGATGGTATATTCATACAAATAATATAAAAAAAATTATTAATTAGTGTTTCATTAGAAATTTTCTAGATTTGAATCAATAAAGTTTTCATTAAAAATTATATATATATATTTTTTAAACAATGAAATAATCACATGTTGAAAACTCAGGAAAACTTAGTAACTCACTGTACAGTTAGAGTCACAAATAAGTCCCTTCCATGCGTTTTTACTTGTAATTATTTATTTTAAATATTTTTTAATGGAAAACTTTCAAACCTAGAAATTTCCAATAAAGATTTTCATTTTTTTTTTATAAAAACATTGAAATAATCACAAGAAGAAAACCAATGGGTGGGATTTAATATTGTGCCTCATTGTACATGAGTGACCAAAGCATTTTATTTGAGTGTTCGATGAAAATATTTCAATATTAATCAATTTTGGCCATTCATTGTTTTATTAAATTGAAAAAAAAAAAAAAAAAAAAAAAAAAAAAAATTGGATTGCTAACGGTAACCAAAATAGTTTCAATAGAACTTTTCGGTCACTCATTCTGTTGACATTTTTTTAATCAATTTTAAATAAATATATATTTTAATGAGAATGTAGGAATCATAGATTGTCTCGACATCTAAAATATTTTGTAATTTAAGTATTAATTTTTTTTTTTTACTAATAATTTATTTGTACGATGTTCAAATTGAAATATCTAACAAATATTGAATTACTCCACTTTCTAAATCAATAAAATAAAAATCACATTTATTATTATTAATCCTAAGGAAGGTACATCTGAAGCCACGAGAACAAAAAAACTATTTTGATTTCTTTTTTATTCTCCTGGCTGCAGAATTGCCCAAAGTGTAACTTTTATTTATTATTATTTATTTATTAACAATTCCAAAATTAAAAATTTTATCCGAAATTTAAAAAATAAATGGGTAGCCTGAGCATCTTAACCCCCCCTCGCCACCCGGCTAACATAATCACATGGACGGCCATTTTTTGTTCTATTTTCCTTAAAATTCAATCAATTTTGGATTAACAGAAAAATTTTATCTTTAATCAAGTTTTCATTTTATATAAAAAAAACGATTTAAAAAAAACATAAATATATATATATATATATAAATGTTAAAATCAAATCGATATTTTTCCCAGTGGCGTTAGAGTGGGGGAAAAAAAATGCCGCTCATGACAAAGAAAAATTCTGACCTTTTAGCTAGGTTTGGAATTATGTTAGTGTAAAATTTTCTAATTAAAAATTCTCAAAATTAAAGAAACTTATTATTAGGAGAATTTTTAATTATAGACCACATTTTTGTATTAAATATTTATTAAAAATATATAAATACTGTACAACTATTCTTATTGATAACGGCTGCAGAATAAGCAGTTAAAACGTTGTACAGTATTTATATATTTTTAATAAATATTTAATACAAAAATGTGGTCTATAATTAAAAATTCTCCTAATAATAATATTTCAAACCACAAAAGCTTTAATAAACACATTCATGATAAAGAAACTTAATTAATATCAACTTTAGCCCAAATTTTAAATGCATTTTTTAAATTAAAATATGTGATTTCTTACTCATGAATAAATAGAGATATAAGAAATTTAAAAAAAAATTGATAAAAATCCCTTCTCTGAGAGTTTGACTGATATTTTTATTAAATAAAATAATAAAATAATGTTACTCACGTATCAATAATGGTAAGAGTGCGGTCATTTTTGTTGGGGACGATTTTAATGTAGAGTTCTTTGCCACTCTCCAATTTTGATGGATCAGTCAAAGATTCATAACGGATTTTATCCAAAGCCTAAAATTAAAAATTTTTGTTATTTTCAATTAAAAAAAAAAAAAATACAAAATTTATTTTTCTAACTTACATCAGATGAGTTGGAGATCAATTCTCGAAGGAAAATTTCTTTATTTGAATAAAATGTATTAATAATAAGGGACATAAGCTGAGCAATTTCAGCCTGGAAGGCGAAAGTCTCAACCTCGCCGGCATCTTGCATTTGAATATCTTCTGGCATCTGGAAAAATTGAATTTAAGAATTATATTTATATAAAATTCTCACACAACAATCAACAAAATAAATAAACACAAAAATTTACCTTGAATAATTTAATTAAATGAATGAATAGAGTTGCCTGAAGGTTTCAGTCTTGTGCACATGCACTAATCGAGAGCTTTAAATTATCTGCCGGCTCGCGTCGTCACTCGACTGCTTTTATAAACACCGAGTCAGCCTCTAGAATCTTCGCCTTTCCTTTCCTGTTTCTTCCCGGCCTAGAAGCTTCCAGTAGTCAAATCAGAGACTAAATTTAAATTCTTTATTAAATACTAAATTTTAATTAAATTGAATATACCTATCAATAATAATATATTATTTTATAATTTATATATTAATAATATTTTTTTTTAATTATAAAATAAAAATGTAAATTATTGAATTAAAATTTGATTTGTGAACGTAGTAGTTCTATCCGGTCGAATGTTGGAGAATCTTCTAGAACATTCTAGAACATTCGAGAATAAAATTTAACCCGCGAATTTGTAATTTACCTTGAAATAATAAATCAATAAAACACCAGCATGCTATTTTAAGTAAAGATCTTTATTTGGACAAATACTAGCATATCTATTTTAACTTATATTTTTAAATATATGTAAAATTTAATTATTAAATAATAATTAGAGTTAATTGTAATTAATAATTTTAATATAAAATAAAAATTCCTTTTACATTTTTCTTAATTGAAAGTAATAAGTTATATATTTTATTAAAATTTAATTTTTTATTAAATAAATAAAAGTAAAAATTTTTGTAGTACCCCCCCCCCTTCAAGATTTGAGAAAATTTTTTTTTTTTTTTTTTAATTTTACTAATATACTTAAAAATTTGATTTGTAGGCCTATATGGACTATATTTTTACTTTCTCTTACTTATACTGTATAAGTAATATTACGATCGTGTCAATAATACGACGTGGAGGATATTGATGGAAATACTTGCTTTGAGGGTCTCTGATTCTAAACAAGTGGGTCTCAAAATGGTCTGTAGGGATGTGTGTTCAAAGATACACCACGGCCCTAGGGTCAAATTATAAAATATTTTTTTATTCCTCCTCTAAATGGGAGTAAATCTTTACAAAGTACACCAGGCCCCCGGGTTTGATGTAGGGGTTAGCGTGCTAGCCTATAGCCTTGTATACCAAGGGTCGGGGGTTCGAATCCCAGGCAGTTCGATGATTTTATTTAAGCCATTTGGATACCAAATGGCTTAAATAACCGCAATGATTTGGGTGACTGCTGCTCAAAATCGATGCCAGCCCCCCCCCCCCCCCCCCGGTTTATTTATATATTTTTTTTATCAAGTTGTTGAAATAAAAATAAAAAATAAAAATTTTATTTCCAATCTTTTTTCATTTATAATCCAATATTCAAATATTTCTTTGAATAATAATTGAGGAAATTCTCAACTGTGATATAGCATGATCGCACCTGGATCGCTCGGGGTTCATTTCATTTTCTCATCCTCTAGGCTTTGCTCTCGAAATTTCTCGAATAGGCTCTATATTAGAATCCCAGAAGATTGACATTTTTGTTAAAAACACTGGCTCGGCTATTATACAACCTACTAAATCATATAAACACTGCCAAAAAAAGTCAAAGACCTTGTATTTTTATTTATTAACAATTCAAAACTCATTCTTTATATAACGATCAAAGAGGTTTACAATCGATCCTTTTCCATTTTTAAAGAGTGAAGGAACGTCAAAAATATTTGAACACCTGCCTTTTGTGTCATAGGTGAAACAAAGGCTTCACGATATCTCCCTTTGGGATAGGGGAAAGGGGGATATTATTTTTGACGACTCTTGTTTGACACCATCAATCTGGGATTTTGTCTTTTATGCTTAAAAATATTTAAAACAATTTATTTATTTATTTAATAGAAAAAGAGACAATAAAAGCAAAACATTACATCTCAGATGACATGTCCTAGAAACTATTTTTTTTTTTATCTTGGGGTGAGGGGCATTTGTGTTAGTGTTTCTATTGATAAAAAACTAACTAATAATAGAGTTATCTCTTAAATTTTATAGCTGATTTATAGGCCTACTTTTTCTATTTTAATCAGGTTTCAATTTACTTGTCGTTTTTGACAGTAAAAATCAGAGTATTCAATATTCCATATTTTAATAATACACTCATTATTTATTGATTACCTATAATTTATTGCAGGATTGGATGCAAATTAAATTTTTTTTTTAACTCATTAGTAAATGAAAGACGAATTAAAAACAAAGCTTATTTTTAGTTTGTATTCAATTCGCCATTAAATCAATTATTTTATTAAATTTCATAAATTCTTCAATATTTCACTAAGATTTATTTTATCTTTGTAATTAGGAAATTATTTTAAAAAAATAAGAAATTAAAGGAATACAAATTTTCCTGTTAAGGTTATAATCCTTAAAAAAATTTAAAATATCAGCCTTAGCTCGAACAATTTGAGATCGCCATCCAAGAATAAATCATAATATTAAAATTTAAAATAACATAAACTAGCATTCAAGTAGAGTTTGAATCAAAAACATTAAATTTAATATTTTTATTTAAATATGAGAAAAAATTGATTATCCCATTTTTTCCTTTAAATTGAATTCTATTGTAAATATGATCTTATATTAATGAAACTGTCACAGTCGGGGGCCTGAGATCTTTCAGAGAAAAGAGTAAATAACTATATATGGCTTTGTATATATATAGTGCATTACTTTCAATCAGGTTCTCGAAAGATGAATGGCCAGGGAACAAATAGCAAGCTCCTGGCATGGTGGTTGAGAATAGTAGTTTCCATATATTTTTCTACCTCTAGCTCCCTTCAAAATTAAGATTTCCCTTATAGGTATGATCATAATAAGTCAAATATATAATGAAATTTTATGAATATCTTATTTCTTCCGAAAATCAGTGATTTAAAGAATTCTCACTCTACCTCTTTGGCTTCGTCTATGCTGATTTGCAGTATATTTTAAAGTTTTTCACAAATAAAAAATAATAACATAGGCGCCTGTGTCTTTTTATTCAATCAGCATATCACCTGCTAAGTATTTAGACAAGTAGCCTAATTCTCGAGAAGCTTATTCTGCAAATCTTAAATTTATGACATGAAAAAAATAATTTTTTCAAAATTTGTGTACCCAACTGGAGGTATATTTCTTATTTGATATCCATTTTTTTGAACTTGTGCCCTATATATATCTTAGCTTTATGCTTTAAACGAACGTTAGGGATCTATCGTTAATGGAGATTAGCACAATTATTTGACAGATTTAACTTTTTTTTGTTGGGGATTGGCCAATATTTTATTCAAAAATATCTTTTTCAATGACTAATTACGAATAGTGCTTTTCATTTATTATAAGTAATCTTTTCTTGATATATTTCTTTCTAGATTAGCAATTAAAGTTTGAAAATTTTAAAAAATAGGAACAGATTGAAAATAATTACAGTCTAATAAAAACAATAAGGTGAAATATAATAAAAACATCTAAATACAAGTGTATAATAATCGTTTTATTCTTTTTCAGTTACAAATTTTATTGATATCAACGTTATTATTATTATTATTATTCCATCTGAGTTAAATTAGGAATGCAGTTCAATACTTGCTTATGAATTTTTTACGTTTATTCATAAACCCAGCCGTCATTTGCTGTTGTCCAGGGAATCTGTTCTTTTTCATCGAACCAGAGATTAATTTCCTTTTTGGCTGATTCAACGGAGTCGGAACCATGGCAGATATTTCTAAAAAGAGAAAGAAGAAAAAAATGATACAAAAGAAATTAACTAAAAAATACTTATTGCCTATATCTCCAATAATAAAATATATTTGAAAATTATTATATTATTAGATTAAAGCAGGTTTACAGGCTACGAGAAATCGTAACGATGTGATTGACAAATTTATTGCTCCAATAAATCGAAAGTGTCGTGTACTGTTTACACGCTACGATAAATCGTAACGATTTATCGATTTATTGTCATATTTCGTAGTCGACAGTTACCGACTTCAATGCAATGGCAAATGCAAACAGAGTGAAATCGTAACGATTTCACTCATTGTCAGTTTGCATTTAGTCTATAGCTGTTGACAACGACATATAAAAATAAATCGATAAATCGTTACTATTTATCGGAGCTTGTAAACAGTAATCCACTCTTTCGATTTATTGAAGCAATACATTTTTCAATCACATCGTTACGATTTATCGTAGCGTGCTAACAGGCCTTTAGGGGGTTTGGAATGTCAGAAAATCACAAGAATTTTTTCCCAAACTTATTCATAACAATGAAACATATTTCAAGTAGAAGAAACTCGATGGATGGGTGGTAATTATTAGGGGCCCCTTGGGGTTGGGGTTTTGTTGAAGTGTGGGGGGGATGAAGATGTGGCCGTTTTTTTTTTTTTTTTTTTTTTGGGGGGGGGAAAAATTTTAAAAAAAAGGGGCCCCCCAAAAATTAGGTTAGGATTAGGTAGATGTAGGCAGCCAGCAGGTGATAAAAAAACTATATGATTACCGTCAACGGAATCACATCGATCTATGGGCGCCGGAACTGGGGGGGGGGGGGGCAAGGGCCCCCCCCCGGCATCCTACAGGGGGGGCAGAGGGGGCAAAATTTCTTTTTTTATTTCATTTATTTTTAAAAATGATATATTTTTAGTTTTGAAAAATAAAATCTTCTAAATTAAAAAAAAATTAAAAGAGTAAGAAATTCATTTTTTTCCAGAAATTTTTGATAAAATCACTACCAAATTTTTTTAAATTTTAATTTTATTAAAATTGTGATTTTATTTAAAATTTTTAAAGTTTTATAGTAGATTTGTTTTTGTTTTATACTATTTAAACATATTAAATTATTTTAATTTTGTCAAAAAATTTTTTTTGCCCCCCCCCCCCCCCCCCCTGATTCAAATTCGTTCCGGCGCCCCTGCATCGATCCTATCTTCAGGACCTACGGTGATCAAAATTTTTTTATTTGGTGTTAATTCGGCAAAATATAAACAATCTTTACAAGAAAAAAAAATGCTTGTAAAGATTGTTTATATTTTGCCGAATTAACACCAAATAAAAAATTTGTTGATGACGGTAGGTCCTGAAGATGGGATCGATGTGATTACGAAACGTTGACGATAATTAAATAGGGTTTTTTATCACCTGCTGGCTCCCTACATCTACCTAATCCTATTGAAACATATTTCGTCGGAGCCCTAACCTATATTTGGGAGAGTAAAGGAGTGTAAAAGAGAATGAAATCTTAGTAAATGTCATAAATTTGACAATTTGGAATGGATACATGTGAGCTATGCAATCCTCAATTTATTTATATATTCAAACTTAACTTTTATAATATTAAAATCAATAAAAGAAAGTATTTAAATTTATTTTACGATTATATGGGCAAGTTAGTACCTTCCGACGTCGATGCAGAGATCACCTCTAATAGTGCCTGGGGCTGAGTCTTTGGGGTTGGTGGCACCGAGCATCACTCTACCGGTTCGGACGACATCATTGCCTTCCCATACCTTAAAAAAAAAAGTTTTAAAAACATCGTTTGAATTTTTAATTAGAAAATAATGGCCTTAAATTTACCATTGGTACAACAGGTCCAGATGACATATATTTAACCAAACCTGGGAAGAACGGTTTTGAAGAGAGATCGGCATAATGTTTTTTAAGGTGTTCTTCATTTGCCTTTATTTAAAAAAAAAAATTAAAAAAAAAATTAAAAATGCATAAAAAAGACAAAATAAATTAAAATTAAAACAGACACATACCCACATAAATTTCATAGCTACTAACTTAAAACCTTTTTTCTCAAATCTACTAATAATTTCGCCAACTAGACCACGCTGGACCCCATCGGGTTTGATCATAATAAAAGTTTGTTCCCTCTTGGTCTCTCCAGACATTTTGCCTTTAAAAATAAAATGAAAAAAAGTAAGAATGGATGCAATCACCATACAAACAGAAAAATAAAATAATAATTAGGATAAAATAAAATATTACAGGTTTGGGTTTGATATGCTGGTAAAAAGAACAGGCAAATGAGAGAGAAAGTTAGCAACGATTCGACTTTTATAGCAACCATCTTAGAATATATGTATGATATTAGTAACGATTAAAGATGTTTATTTCTCTAAAAGATTAAAAAAAAAATATAAAAAAAATATTATCTGATAAAATTCTAAAAAATGTAGTTATATTAGTAAAAAATAAAAGAATTAGACAAAACCTTCGTAGTGAAAGCATCATCCGGCTAGGAAGAAATCTAGGCCCTAATCTACCGCCTGCTTAGTAAGTGCATAGATCGGATGGGATAGGGGTAGTGGGGATAAACAAGCGCGACTTTGCTACAATAGTCGAAAATCAACTCCTCTTCCAGGGATTGATATATATCATCATATCGAAAATGCGGTATAAAATTATTGAGTACAATACTCCAATTCCCAATTCACCCACTATACTTGTCACAAAATTGTGGCCCATGTAAAAAAAAATTTAAAACATTCCACCCCCCTCCTCCCGCCCAAGAAATTCTTCTCCCAGACTCCGTCCCCTCCATTTCACTTCTTTCCTTTTATTAAATTTATATTTTAAATATTGTCTCAAATTCCCTCCATATAGGCCTACTATTATTTTCGCAATAATAAGAGTATTCTGATATCTTAATTGTTGTGTAATAATGGATTCTCAATTATATTTTTTTTTAAATAATAAAAAATAACTCTTAGGAAGTAGCACATTGGAAGAGGTCCTAGGGGTCAGAGATTCGCTTCCCTTCTCAAACGATATATATTTTTCTGAATTACTTTAGATACAAATTGATGTGGGAAAAATAGGAACTGCTTCAGATGCCAAAAAAACCCCTTAAATATATTTGGATATAAAATTAAGTTTACCTTTAATAATTCCGGGAGGTGAAGTTTGAAATTCTTTTTGTGAGTTAGAAAAATCAAGAATTTTATATATATATGTCTTTACAATTGATTCTTTAGGGAAATCATTTATATAAAATAAAGGAATCAAAGAAATTAAAAAAATTAATATAAATTTGGTCATTTATAAAAATTTTTTTTATAAATTAATAAAACATCTTGAATGTCAAAATTAATTGATAACGTGTTATATCATATTTATCAATGAAACAGCAAAAAAATGGAAATTTGTATTAAAATTATATTTTTAATAATATTACTATAGATTTAATCAAAATTTTTTTAAACAAGTATTTATTAAATTAAATAATATATTTATTTTTATTTAATTTATTTTTCACTTTGATTAAAATTTAAACATTGGCCAGACATTGGCTAATTTGTCTGGGTTGGCACTTCTGGAAAGCCTTAAAATTTTTTTTAGTTTCTACATTCATTATCATTGAAAAATTAAAAACTATTAAAATTTTTGATAAAACTCAATTTTCATATTATTCCATCAATTTTTCTACAAGAACACAATTATAACAAATTTTTTCAATTTTATATTATCAATTTGTGTAACAATTATAATTGTGTGTCGTGTGTTATTAAATTTCAAAGCACATTTTTCAAATCATAACCTCAAAACTTGATTTTAAAATTTGATAATTTTATTTTTTTATCTTATATTAATAGTCAAATAAATAAATAACATGTCAGCCAATGGGCATAAAAGGAAAAATAATTCCCAAAATTCTAAAATGAATAAAAAGAAACGTTTTACAAGAGAAGAAAATTTACTTGAAGAGCAAAGGTAACTTTATATCGTACTGAATATTTCTTATATATAAAATATTCCAAATTTCATACATGTTTTTATAATAAGAGAAAATAAACAATTCATTTATGACATAAGCTAAATCGTTACATAGTTTCAATTTCAACAATTTATTATAAATTTAAATCACCATATTGTTAAAATTGTTTATTCAAATTTAAATAGTCCTTTATTCTTTATTACATAATTGATTTCTGAAAGTATTATTTATTATAGTTTAAAATATTTTTATTTTTCTCCTTTTTTTAAGGCTTGAACAACTCGTATTAGGTTCAAATATCCTTGGAAATGTAGCTGCGAATCCTTTTCAAGAAGGAAGTATAAAAGATGAAAATACAGATTCTGGAGTGGATATCATAGACGAGGAACCAACAACATCTAGAACAGCAGCTTGGATTGATGAGGATGACGAACATTTATGGTTTGATAATCTTGATTACTATAAAATTTTTTAAATAAAAAAAGGCCTATCGATTGTTCTATGTTTAGATTTGATAAAAATGCACACTGTGCTTCGTCTAATAGTAATTTATTTTAATAAAAATATTAATTAAAAATACTGTTTATATCTGTTGCCTCAATTTTATTTTCATTTCATTTTTGATCAGCTCTAGTTTTTGAGATACTCGTGTTTAAAAGAGATAAAGCATTTTACTCAAATATCTTCTATGTAAGAAACCAGCAATAGTCAAGCATCAATTGACTATCTTGAAACCTTGCTATTTCTTTCTTCCATCTCACGTAAGCCTGTTGTCCATGTTTTCGGTACATTGGTTGAGGTGATTGTGGTAAAAAGTTGAGTTTAATTCTCATGTTATATTCAATCTTTTTGTTTTCAAGCAAGTTTTCATCTCACTGAAACAAAAACCGACCAAGCATTCATTTCAAATACACTCATTAAAACTAAATTTGTATTTAGGGCAGAGTAATTTTATCCAGATCTACTTTTTTTACAAAATTATAAAATTCATGAGAAGCCATTCTATATACCCATCAAATGTTATCCCCTCCATATATAGAATGGCTTCTTATGTATTTTATAATTTTGTAAAAACGCTTCACAATCTTATAATTTGATGCACTGAGGATGGATTGTGTTAAGCATTCCGAAATATTTGCCAATAAATTATTTTAAAGTGGAAAGCAGTCGCTGGTTGCCTTTTCTCCATAACCATAATTTAATATAATCCAACCTACTGTTAAATTTGGAGCAACAGACAAACTGAAATTTTGTAAACTTTCTCATTCTTTTATTATTTATATTATTTTTTTAAATTTATGAAATAATTATTTTGTTTTTAGCGTCAAAGATTTGAATGAATTAAATCAGAAAAAAATCCATGCAACAAATAATGAAGCCTCTTATTCATCATTATTAAGACAAAAATATATTAAATTAAATGGAAATCCAAAATGGGCCGAATTAGATATGAAAGTTAAATCAAATGATTCAGAGGATGATGATTCTGAAGATGAACTCTTACAAGTAACTAATTTCATTATTTAGAAAAATCAAAAAATTAGCAAAAGAAATTAAATAGATTTCTTTTTCTTTTTTTTTATTATTTCATTTTTAATTATAGAATAAAACCCAATATTTTAGAGATGCAGCAATCTTCTATCAACTAAACAAACAATATTAAGAAAAGAGACACTAGATACTAGAATGCTTCCTGATATAAATTTACAAACTCGTAAAGAAGGACCTATAATTACAAGTGTAGAATTCCATCCTAAATCGTCTGTAGGCCTAGTTGCCGGATTTTCAGGCCTGGCATCGATTTTTCAAGTTGATGGAGAATCAAATCCTAAATTACAATCAATCTTATTTGAACGTTTCCCTATTTCTTGTTCACGATTTACACCAGATGGAAATTCATTTATTGTTGGATCAAAAGATAACTCTTATTTTTATATGCACAATCTGATTGAAGGAAAAAGCCACAGAATGAATATAAATAATAATTTGGACGTAACTAATACGAAGGTAAATAAAAATATTTATTATTATTAATTAGCACTCAAGGGCTCACATCTGGTGAGTACGTGGATGGCGACCACGAGTTACCTGAGCTATATGCCATTACATTACCTCAAATCCTTTCTAAAGATAACTTATATCAAATAAATATTTAGGTGAATTTAAACAAATTACTAAAGAGAAAAGAACACTTTGGGTGGGGATGTAATAATTTTAGTGGTATTCACTTATATATTCTAATTATATAATAATTTTAAAATATATTTTTTGATAAACAGTTTTTTTTTTTAAACACTCACATTCACATACACACAGTCTTTTTCGGCAACTTAGGCCATATAAGACTTTAAACGATAACCGTTATTATGCGGTTCCAGGTCAACATTAAATTCTAACCATGCGTTTTCTCATGTGATTATTACTGTTTTTATAAAAGAAGATGGAAATCTTTATTGGAATTCTTAAGGGGGGGGGGGGGGGTTTTTACATTTAAATCACAAAAGTTCCCACGAGTATCATTTGTACTTCACAGGATCTTAAATGGCTTAAGTTATCGAATAGACTCTGTATGTATAGGTGTGTGAATGTGAGTGTGTCAAAAATTCAATGTCGAAATTTTAATGGATATACCAAAAAAAGTGGTTTTCGCGACATGGTCTGTCTGTCTGTCTGTGTGTGTGTGTCTGACTGTGATCAAAATATCTCCAGAACCAAAAGAGCTAGGAAATTAAAATTTTATATTTAAGTTAGTCACTCCCCTGGGTCGTAACATGAAGCTTTTGAACAAAATCTGCCAAAGAGAAGACGGAAAGGTGGTATTATGGGCCCTATATTCCAGATTCTTTTTATAAATTTAATAATAATTTTAAAATTAGGGGCCATCCTATAAAATCTTAAAATTTGAATAGATTTTTTTAATTTTAATTTGTTGAATTTTTTTTTTCAGCTTTTTGAAATCTCTCCCGGCGGTAATTTTATTGCATTAGCTGGACGATATGGCAACATTTATATATTGAACACTTTGAACAATGAAACAATAGCATCTTTTAAGATGAATGGCGAAGTGGGAGCTCTGACGTTTAGTGAAGACGGCTCTCGTCTATATTCTTATAACAATGCTGGCGAAGTATATATTTGGGATATGACAAATCGAACCTGTCGTTGTCGTTTCCAAGATGAAGGCTCTCTTCGAGGTGGAGCTATCGCTCTCTCGCCTAATGGACAATACCTCGCTTGTGGCTCATATCAGGGCATTGTCAATCTTTACACTCCCGAAAATCTTATTGAAAATATTCGCTTCCCAAAGCCCTTCCATACATTGTATAATCTAACAACGCCTATCACACATCTAAGGTTTAATCATACCTCAGAAATACTGGCAATGACATCCAGTTACAAGGATTCGGCTGTTAAACTGGTATGTCACTTATATTTGTTTATGCAAGTATTCAATCAAATATTTCTTGATTCGAGACATTTGAATATATTAAAAAGTTTTCATAATTATGCCTACATATATAATTTATTTGTTTAAAGGTTTCTGGATTTCTCCAATGAGCAAGCAGCTAGTAGTTTTTTGAATTTATATTTATTAATGTGCCAACGTTTCGGTCGCATATAGGATAATCCTCAGGGTTAGCCATTGTCAATATATTGATCCTCCAATGGCCATATTGGCAAAAGACATTATTAATTTAATAATCCAATGACCAAATTATTATTAATTTATTATTATTATTATTAATTATTAATTTAATAATCCAATGACCAAATTATTATTAATTTATTATTATTATTATTAATTTAATAATCCAATGACCAAATTAGATAGAGTGTATGTACAGTGAGGGACAATATTAAGTCCCACCCAAGCATTTTCTACTTGTGATTATTTCATTGTTTTTAAAAAAAATATTATATATTTTTTAATGAAAACTTTCATGGTTTAAACCTAGAACATCTCCACGAAACATTTTTATTTTCTTTTATAAAAACAATAAAATAATCACAAGTAGAAAACGCATGGGTGGGACTTAATATTGTCCCTCACTGTACTATGGACACTGAGTGACTCACGCACTCTCTGGAATATTAAATTAATAATGTCTTTTGCCAATATGACCAATAGAGGATCAATAAATTGACAATGGCTTGGCCCTGAGGATTAATGCAACCGAAAGTCGGCCCTGGAACATTAATAAATATAAATTGAAAAAACTACTAGGTGCTTGCTCATGAAATCTTTAAACTATATATTATCAGCTAAACACCTCCTTCAAATATATTTATATTGTATGTTACATCTGATATCACAGCGGTTTTTAACCTAAAGTATCTGTAACGATACGCGATTTTCTAACAGAATAAAATTGTATATTAACAAAATATCGTCATTGTAAAAGCAACAAGCTATCTCAATATTTCTAACTTTGCAAATAAACAAGTTTTTTTTTTTTTTTTTTCATGTACAGTGAGTACAAAAGTTACAGCAGCCCCCTGGCGTTTTCTCATGTGATTATTTCATTGTTATTTAAAAAAATATGAAAAAATTAGAATGAAAAATTTTTCTGATTTAAAAGTCGATGACAATTACAAAATTGTTTATCTTTTTTTTCATAAAAACAATGAAATAATCACCATGATAAATCGCACTGGTTTAACTATGTCACTCACTGTTATTGTTTTATAGTTAAGCTCAATATTTGGATAAAAATATCCAAATTATATCCGATTCAAAATGGTTGTGATATGCTTTAATTTAAATAAATTTCTTGTTTAAATGCATAAGATTCAGTAGCGCAACCAGAGAGGGGGTTTTAACAACCCTAAACCCTCCCAGGAGAAAAAAATTCAAATTTCTACATTAATTTCTATATAGAAGAAAGGTCTTTCACTAGCTATTTTAAATCAAACTAAACAACAAATCAAGAAATAGAATGATTTTTAAAAATGATCTAAAAGAAGCTTCTCTTAAATCTATTGTAATTTTGTTTTCATTAATTATTTATTCTTTTTTAGGCTCATTTTCCAAGTATGACGGTTTTCAAGAATTTCCCTAAAATATCTAATCTTCCAAAACTGGGACCTGTTGCCTTCTCCCCAAATAGCGGGTTTTTAGCTTTAGGCTCTAATGTGAATAGAGCTAGATTATTTAGGTATTGATTTTATTCTATTTAGTTATTATTTTCAATAATCTAATTAATTTCTTTTGTTACAGACTTAAACATTATGGAAACTATTAGTAATACTGGACCAATTCTATGTAATATATTCTTTTATTATAAATAATATTATTTCTATTTTAAAGAAGTTTCGAAAATAAATAAATAAATTTATTAGATACAAAATTCAATTTTTTTTTATTTTCCATTGTCTTTCAAAGAATGATATAATTTTCCTCTGAGTATAATAATAATAAAGGAAAAGAATGTGATTTGTCAAAACGAAATTTAATTCAACCTATTTATACAAAAACAATTTCTAGCTGAGATGTTGGATTAATAAGAGGGTAGAAATGAGAGATGCAACTAAGGTTATTTCTTTATTTATTTAATTCACAAAGTTTACGTTCCGGTTCCGTTTGAACCATCCTCAGAACTGGCGAAAAGACCCTATTAAAGTGTCTAGTAAATATATGAGTTGTTCAACAATGTATAAAATCTAGTGACACTTTCATAATGACTTTTCTCCAGCTCTGATGATGGTTCAAACACGGAACTGAAGAAGAGATAATCAACTCGTAGCCTACCAATTTTCCGAGGGGGGAAGGGATTTGAACGTTCCAGGCGATCGCCCTCCATATCCCCTCTCCTGACCTCGACCCTGAACAATACCTCACTTTTAATTTTGCTAAAATAAATGCAATATTGGCTGAGAGATTGAAAAATGTACATAGTCCGAGGTAGTACATAGTCCAAAAGAAAAAACTACTGGAGTTGACAATCTCCTTAGTACATTTTTTGAAATCAAAAAATGGTTGATGAGTTCAATAACACGAGTTAGAAAATTATCTCGAATCAGATTGATAAAAAAAAAATTTTTTGAATATGTCTTTTCTAAACATTTGTTCATTGCTCATATATTTTATCATTTAAATGAGTCATTGTATTGAGAAATAAATTGATAACTCGAAGGGAAAAACATAAACAAATAAGTTGTTATTTTTAATTTTTCCCTTTTCGGATACTGAAGCCATTAGGGATTTGAATATATTATTACAATATATATTTATTTATTAGGCCTAATTGCTAGCGGGGGACGTTCAACGTGCTGTTACCTCGAGGTCACCCATAATAATAACAAATATTAGTCATTATTAGTAGCCGGCATTGTTTGACAGTTAGTTATGGGATAATATTTGAATGAAGGAGAGGTAAATAGAAGAAAGAGTAAGATAGAGTGAGTGAGTGAGTGAGAGGGAGGGGGGGGAATTCCTTCAGTTAGAAAATGTTAGATGACATCACATCTGATTTGGGAGGTGAAGTCGAAAGAACCAAGTAACGAACGAACCTCTCAACTCGTGAGTGAAGTGCGTGACTTCGTAGCAACCATAACACAACAGCAGTAGCATAATAACGACAACAAACAGGTAAATAATTACATTTTTGGAATGACATCATATTTAGGGCACATACTCTAAAGGAAATAAGAAATTTTACATTTAATTATCAACAGACAATAGATGATTCATTCTAATAAAAAATATTCTCATAACCGGTTAATAGAACACTCCCTTTTTATTTGAAATATTAACTTGAATAATTATTTATGGGAGGGATTATTGATTTCTTATTTATTTTAAAATGTCATTGTTGGTACCAAAACTCAAGGGTTCGCATCCCGGCTCATGCGACAAAAATTTACTGTATTTAAATTGGATTGGCTACCAATTGAAATAAATAGCGACAGAGTCAAATGGCCTTCGATGCCGAAAAATAAATTAAATGAAAAAAAAAAAAAAAAATGTCATTGTAGAGAAAAGCCTTTTTTGGACATATTGAGATATTAGTTATTCATTAAATAGATTGAGGTGTGGGTTTCAAGTGAAACATTTTGAACTAAGGAATTTATGTGAGTTTCATGAGGGTAAAAAAGTAATAACACAAATTTAAATTGTAATCCTCAATATATTTCGGGAAGATGGGTAAAATCTAACTGGTTAGTTCTTAGGTTAATATATCCCAAATTCCGGATCGTGGTCGAAGGCAAATAGAGGGTAGCAAAGAAACAAAACTTTTTTTTACACGGTAAATAAAATTACATTGACATAATTAGAAAAATAATTCATTTAAAAGATTAAAGCTATTAGATACAAAAATACGTTATTATTAATATAATGACTGACCATGTTGGAAGGGGGGGGGGGGATAAATAGAAACGAAAAGCGCGCCACTTGCATCCCGCATCAGTACTGACTTTGCACTTTTTTATTACAATATTTAAATTTTTGCAATATTTGAGTAAGATAATCTCATTCAAAAATGGACCCGTTCTTCAAAGGTTAATGATTTATTTAATTCCTTGGAGCAGCGCCTGGATAAATATTGAAATATTTTTGTATAAAAGTTATTTGACAATGATAATTCTAATCTATAAAACAAAGCACACCTTTACTAATATTTACTTTTCAATTACGGAATATGTATCGCCCAGTCATCTTAACAATTGATTTATTAGTATGGTTATATAATACAATAAATTCCCTCAATTTTTGAAATTTCAAGTATTCAATACCAACATTTAAATAGGGAATTGGCTATTTTCTTCCATATTTGAAAAATGCCTTCCATTTGTAATAAGAGGAATATTTTAATTATTTATATTAAAAAATATTGAGACCAAATACAGATAAACAAAAGTAAAGTGAAAGATTCTTACTTTTTTCACAAGTTGAATAAAATTATTTTTACTCTCAAAGAATATAATTATTTTTTTGAATCAAATTATTCGTCCAGAATAGTACACTTATAAAAAGGAGGTAATTCTAGAATATCTTTTTTTTATTCTTTTCCTTCATATTTTTATTAATTCTTAAAACAAAATATAAAAGCAGATTAAAACGAAGAATAAAAGGCATTGACTAATTAGTCAAGGTATTAGAACCATTAGAACAGTTGTTTTATTTATTAGTGAAATTAGTGTTGTTCATCTCTCTTCTCTCGTCTCAATTGGATTTGTCTCTCCTTTTTTTTGGTGTTGTGGAGCAGGTAGGAGAATCATCTAAAGGAAACCCGCTTTTAGGTCAGATCAGGTAGGTCAGGAATTCGGCTTTGGTTTCTTATCAATACCAAATACCGCTACATTTTATTTCTATCTCTCTCACTATTAATAAACACAAGCCGGTTGAAATAATATTTCTTTTAATAAGTGACATAATATTGGAATGTTCATGATTTCTATAAGATTTCATAAAAATAAAGGAACTTTTGGATATTCAAAGCTCGGAAATATTTTTTTTAATTAAATTTGTATATTTAATTGCAATATTATCTATAACTTATTTATTTTTGTTTAGTAAAAATACTAGATATAATATTAATACTATATTAAAGCCTTATTCATTTTGATTTCCTAATTTGATTTTTTTCATTTGTGCTCAGGGTCTCATCTTGTGGGTACGTGGATGGAGACCACGAGCTGCCCGTCCTGGAACTGGCAGTTCTGTTCTTTGCATGTCTGTCTCTCCCTTCTATATTTTCAACAGACGTCAGACCGTGCGACGACCCGGCCTGTTCTATTCCTTCCCGGTTGCAAAAACACATGAATAACACAGCGAGAATTCCCGCTGTGTCTGTCTTCTTCCCTAGCCTTATCAATAAGGCTAGGAAAGAAGAAGAAGAATTTGATTTCTTCATTTTATTCTTTTCTTGGCTTGAAAAAAATTTCCTCTCGTTAAAAATGAGAATTTTTTTCTCTAGATAGAATGATGGTTTAGGGTTATTTTAAAAATTTAATGAAGGAGAATCTCTATATATAAACACTCGTTTGTCTTTTTCAATAGTTAAAGCCTATTTAAACATCAATATATCAATTCTACCTCAGAATGCTGAAAACCCCCTGACCTTATGGATTACGAATGAAGATTATTCCAAATAAGATATTATTTTCTTTTCATATAACTGCCTCGCCGAATAAATAAAGCCTTTGCAAAATAAGCTTATGATATACAACAATTCTATGTAGTTGTAGTTGGTCAGAAAAAGTTAATTAATATTAACCCAATACTGTACTGCAACCCGAAATATTTGCAAATAAATAGTGTGTATGGTGGAAAAAGAGGCGCTGGTTTCCTTCTCCTACTTATTAATTAACCCAATAATTTCCCGCAGTTAGATTTTGTCAACATTTTATTATTGTTTCAGGATACAAAAATGGGGGACTTAAATAAATGGCGGACGGCTGTGAAAAGGGTGCAAACGCCTCCGAAGAGGATAATGGCATACCGCAATCCTTCGAAGATGGACCAATGGGATCCAGAATTGGCTTTTCAGATGCTGCGAATGCCTACCATGTCCAACTTTAAAGCCATCCGAAATATGATCGCCTCGGCATCAAAGTAAGAAAAAAATTACTTTTATTAAATTGCATAAAGTTCTGTCTAAATTGATTTAGAATAGTTTTGCACATTTTTACATTCTTTTTTTATTACCTATATCTTCATCAATATATACCTATATATGCATAGGCGCCGACTCCATGGGGCCCAAGGGGCTCGAGCCCCCCCCCCCCAATGTTGAAGGAAGAGGGGCCCAGCCCCTCCAGAAAAAAAACGCTTCACTATCGTTAAAATGTCATTCAGGACAAAATCTTAAAACACTAACCCGTACCCCCTGCTTAAATCATATTTAGGCCCCCCTATTAATTTTTAAAAGTCGGCGCCCATATATATACAGTATGTTAATATAATAGAAACTATTGCATACCTGTGGAAAAGTTGATATCTAGATTTCTTCTATATCTAGATATTTGGATACCAAATGGCTTAAATAAGAATGCCTGGACCCCTAATATGTATATTAATCTCTATAACGGATATCGTAAAAGTCTTAAATGGCCTAAGTTGCCGAAAAGACTGTGTGAATGTGAGTGTGTATGAGAAAAAAGTGTGAGTGGTTTAAAAAAAAAAGAAAAAAAAATTGATGATCATATCACCTGATAAGAATCATAATGGCGAAGATCCGAAATTCAACAATTCGAGAAAAGGCGTTTGAAAGTTTTGTAAACAAATACATTTAAATAGCCGGGCAACAAATAAATGAGCCAGAATCAATAGCAAAGAATGGAAATTAATTTTCGCCACTTTGGCACTCAAAAAAGACGTTTTAACAACGTTTCGTAAACTTAACTCAAAAATTGAATTTTTGAACTTTCGCCATTATAATTCTCAGCAGGCGATAAGATGGTTTTATTAAGCTCCAAATATTACTGATTATTAATTGGTAAATATAATTCCCTAATATTATAATTTTTACCTTCCTTTATAGCTATGACATTGATTCTTGAAATATGGAGGATTTATATTTAATACAAATTTTGAAATTAAATAGACCGCCGCCATTTTTGCAAGCTTGTAGTTCGGGTTGTTGCCTTTAGTAGCGCCACTAGTCAAAGATGTTTTCATGCGACGCTTGCGCTATCTCTGTTAAACCTCTTTCATTATTTAATTCATTCAACCATTTATGATTTCAACATAGAACTACACTGCCCCCCCCCCCCCCCCCCGGAACCGAAACTTGTTTTAAACTTTTTGTTAAAATTTCCCTCATTTACCTTGTATTGTTTTTTCACGTATAGAGAATCCTCCGGGTCCCCCATGCCTCAGTAACGTTTTGGCCAACCCTCCCCCCCCCCTCTAACACGTTACGTAACAATTAGGCCTAATTAAATTAAATATCTTTGGCCAAATTGATTTAATTTGAATTAATTAAATTAAATATATTTTAGCCAAATTTGGGTTCCTATTTGTAGGTAAATTTTAAGAAAAAAAAGTGTGCCTTCCCCCAAGAAAAAAAATTTGCCCCCACCCCCAAGAAAAAGTTGAAATGACACCACTGCTTAAGGGGCTTAAAAACGTCACACTATAATAATAGAGTTGTAATCATTTTTCTTTATATTTTGCAACTTGTATTATTTTTCATTTTAGTACTTTTATTCTTAAATTAAAATAAATCATTACTGATTTTCGATTTTGTTCCTTTTGTCTTTTCTTATAATCTTCCAACAATATACATTAAGCATGGCGTTATTTGGAGATCCGATTCTCAATTTACGTATACCAACTCCGGTATGGTCTAGTGGCTAGGATACCTGGCTTTCACCCAGGAGGCTCGGGTTCGATTCCCGGTACCGGAATTTTTTTTTTTTTTTTTTTTTTTGTTGTCATTTCGTGACATGCAATCCAGGAATATTTATTTTTATCGGATTGCCGCCTGTGATCTTGGCTTATAAGGTTATCTTTATTGACAATGACACTATCTAGATGTATATACTTTCAACCACGGGGTGGAGATAAAAAAAATGACTATTTAACTAATTATATGTGAGATATATATTGATGATGGTGCGTCAAATCCTGGACCACCCAATCTATTAGGGGTTCCACATAAACAAGTAAAAAAAAAAAAAAAAAAATTCCGGTACCGGGAATCGAACCCGAGCCTCCTGGGTGAAAGCCAGGTATCCTAGCCACTAGACCATACCGGAGCCATTAATATTTAAATGGTGGTCGGGTCTCCAAATACGTCCATTATAAAAAGTTCAAAGATCTCTAAGGAAAAAGATGTAAATTCCAATTTTAATCACAATTATCTTAATACTATGATTGATTTGCGATCTCTACTGAGAAAATAAGATTATTTCTTGTTTTTTTTTCTTTCATTCCTTTATGTTTAATACAGAATACTTTAAAGTAGCAAAATCATGTAGTTGTTGTTTTTTTGGTACGTTTGATATAAAGATAAGATTTGAACATTTGATCGTCCTTGGTTAACCTTGACAATTACAAAATGATTATTCAGATAAAAATTACATTTGTTTTATATTTCTTTAACTCTATAAAATATGTTAATCTCCGCCTTTACGATTAAGAAATGTATTTATTTTTACATAAAAAAAATACATATAT
Organism: Euborellia annulipes; assembly: GCA_023213315.1. NCBI lineage: Eukaryota > Metazoa > Arthropoda > Insecta > Dermaptera > Anisolabididae > Euborellia > Euborellia annulipes. Next base: position 46,582 of record JAKCPI010005513.1, read on the forward strand.
CAAGAAAATATGTGTCTGGGTCGCGCTGATAACGCGAATGTCTCTTTCACGCGGTATTGATACGCTCTTTCCAATCATCTACGATTTCTTTATTTCGGCCTGGGATTAATTATACTTTACATATATTTGCACAAGTACTAAAAAAATTGCCCAGTGTAACTATCCTCAGTGGAGGCAAAACATATCCGATACGGGAACCGAAATCGGATAATAGTATATTATAAATGGGGGCCTGAGTACTTTTGTGGTGTTATGGTCTATAGTTCAGTGAAATTTTCTAGACGATTCCCAGATATAAAATAAAATATAGTATACTATATCACTAGAATAAATAAAATTCCATATATTCGTGTAATTCAAAAAATCTGGTGTGACTGGTCGCAGCCAGATTTTTTTGTCGACATATGTATATTTAGTTTTCGACAGTACGGTATATTCGTAATTCTAGCGATGTAAAATTAATGAAGTGTCGAGGAGTACTTATATTTTGATATAACATAGCAACCTCTTCTCCTTTCATCTTGTGATATGGTGTACACAGAGTAAATATGTCGCGAAAAGATTTTCAATTAGGCACAAATCATGAATATCCATTTTCAAGAGCATCTAAAAACATCGATTTTTGACATGTAATCCAATATTTCTCTATATCTTTGAAGCCAATATGAGATAAGAGAATATAAAAATATAAATAGGCCATATTAAAAATTACGAAATTTCGGAGCCCCTCCCTTGATTGTTATTACAATTTCACTTGATAAAATAAAACTTTTAATTCTTTAGTTATGTTGAATAATTTGTTTTCTGATGTAAATGATACGATAGTTTACATAGTTTATAACAAAAAAAAAAAAAAAGTAAAAAACAAACAATCTTGTTGCCTATTTACAGGTGTTTTTGGGATTATCAGTGCGCACTGAACGGTTTATTTATTATTTCGATTGTAGATGTCGGTTAGGAAGATTAATTTCTCTAAGGAATTTCGACAAGAAAAAGATAATTTGCGTATTATTCGTTTTGTATATATTTCGATACTAGTATGATGGAAGGGAATGGAATCACACATCTTCACTACAAACAAAAGGAGCAAATAATCATATATATATATATCCAATTTTAACATATTGGATTAGTAGATGAACTCGAAAATTAATCTTCCTTATCGTCATCTACAATCGAAATATTAATCGATTCATTGCACGTGTTTAATCCCAAATACACTTGTAGATAGGCAACAATATTTTTTCATATTTTTTTATTAAATGATTGAAAATAAAATTTAATAAAATTCAATAATACTTTTCCATGAATATTTACAAAAAATTTCTTGAGTCTAATGGCTGTAGATATTTAATTAGATGAAAGGGCCGGATGCCTTCCCGGGAACAGCAGCCAGGTGAAATAAAAAAGCTTTATATTTAGTTGCCGACGCGACGTTTCGAAAACTAGTCGCATTCAAAAAAGTGGTTTTCGCAACATGGTCTCTCTGAGTGTGTATCTGTGAACAAAATATCTCAAAAAGGAGGTTGAAATTTGAAATTTAAGTTAGGTACCCCCCCTGGCACGTGACACGAAGCTTTTGAACAAAATCGGCCAAAGAGTACTTGTACTTTACTGATGTACTTTTTCAGTTTTTTTTTTCGATTTTCTCAAAATTCTCTCTAACGATTTTGATTAAAATTCAAAAATCAATTATTTTTTAGATTCTCGTTAAAATGTATTTTCTCATTTTGCCCTGAAATTATTTGAAGCAAACTTTACTCTTGTACTTCTTAGGAAAGATAGGAGAAATGGTGGCAAAATATAAATATTTTCCCATGTTTATAAATTTTACATCTTGAATTCAAATGTACAGTACTATCGGAAACTAAATATATGTCGACACAAAAAATCTGGTGTGACAAGCACAGAACACAACTTTCTCTTACCAAAGGTCTACTGTCAAAACCTGGACTAACAAAGAAAACTTTATTCTCTTTAAAGAGCTTTTATAAATTTTATGAATAAAACAAAAAGAAAAGAAATGAAATAAAGGGAGCTAAGCTGAGCGCACAACTTTGCCCACCCACTATTCAAGATAAAAATATTGCCCCCCCCCCTCTAATGGTCCGATGTTTACCAAAAGCTTTTCAGTTCTTGGCCTCTACCCCTAGTTTATGGGTGCAAAATTTCAAAACAATTGAACAAATAGTTTTTGAGTTTTCGTTGAGGAAAAAAAAATTACCACAGACATATACACACAGACACACAGACATCATTCCAAAACCTACTTAAATGGATTCAGGGGACCTCAAAACGCATTTTGGCAGCTTCAAAAAAATTTCGATTGTTTACGATTACATTAACTTTACCTGTCCAACCTATGGTTGATGGGCAAAGCTAAAAATTGAGGACTAATCTACTACCGGCAACTTATCGTTAATAGCCCTCTCTTGACCCCCCCCCCCCCCTCCTTTAGGGTTTCTATTAGTTCATTCGGGATAGAGAAATAAAAATGCTGTTTAAACAAATTGTAATTTAAGAGAAGCAAATTAAAAGAAAAAAGTTTTATATTGATATCCTTTTTATTTGTAAGTTAATCAAATTCATTTGTAGACTATCGATTGGATTAATTTAAAAAGTTTATCTGAAAAGCTTTTTAATCTAAAACAAAATATCTCCCAATTAATAAAAAATACATAGCTTTTGTTATAAATGTCTTTGAAGATAAATACTAGACTCGATTCTTTTAGTCTTCTATTAAGTTACATCATTTCGGTTATCAATCGCTAACGCCTATTAAATACAGCAAATTTGTATTCTTTATCACATTCAAAATAGATCATTACATGAACAGACTACGAGAGCTGTGAACTGAGATCTTATTTTTCTTTTATGCCAGCCCATCTCTCTTTTTCTGTTTTTTTACAACTCTGGAACCCCCGATCGCTTATTTATTAAAATATTGTCATAATTCAATTTTTAGTTGGAAAGGATAATATAAAATTTATATAATTAAATATTTATTTATTCATATACCCGAAAAAAGTAAGGGTGTGCCGCAGGGAGTTGAACCATGAACCATGATCCACCAATTTGTACTCAGTGTGCCCTTATTTCTTATTTATTAATTAATTAAATTTGAGGTCTTCTCAATTATTCTAACTAGATTGCATCTGGTCGACGGAGAAATTCTTCGCGTCGAATTTGGGTCCATTTCTCCTGATAACTTTTCATATCTGATTTTTTTGCATCACAAGTTTTCTTAAAACATCTTAGTTGATTGCTTGGGCTGAATGTTGAAAGTGATAAATAGGAGAAATAATCAGCGCCTGTTTATCCACCACATACACTATTTATTTGCAAATATTTCGGATTGCAAAACGCCATCCATCATCAGGAAAATAGTTTTGGTGGTGAATATCTATAGTTTTGCCTCTGATTATATAAATGTTTGCCATTTTCCTATTGTTCTCAAAGGAAGAAATGATCTTTCCTGTTTCACTTTAAAAATTCCAAAACTTTCAAGCATTAAGCATTGTTTCAAACAGGGAATTTGCACTTTGAATAAATCGTTTTTTAATATTAGTATTTTGTTATCAGCAACTGAGATTGTTTTTTGATTTCCTCCTGTCGTTGCAATAAAACATTTTATTTGCTTATTATTTTACCACGCAATTTACAAATCTGCAAAATCAATCTCGAATAGTTTTTTGATAAGATAGAAAAATCGTAAAAATTTTATTATGATAAATACATATCAAAATATCTAAATAGGTAGGCCAACAATAATGTTATTTACCGGGAATCACACCTCCATGGGGGACTAAAATTGACATTTTCTTCTTTATGCAGCTGTTAAGGAGAGCAGACTTCAATTTTTACTTTTTCTTATATATATATGTATTATAGGCCTAATATAAATAGAAAAAGTATTGGATTCATGTCAAAAATTGGATTATTTTGGTGAAAATACACGTTTTGAAGCAGGTACGGATTAATGCAATTTTGTCGGTGGGGGCAGTTTTTTTTTTTATTTAAGGTCTTTTTCGGCATCGAAGGCCATTTAGACCCCGTCCCTATTTAATTAAATTGATTGGTAGCCAATTCAATTTAAATAAACGGGACGGGATGCGAACTCGGTGGGGGCGGTTGGTTGGAACAGGGGTCTCCAAACTACGGCCCGAAGGCCACATCCGTCCGGCCCGCGGAGAGCTAGCAAACTTGAAAACTTCTTTTAGAGAACATATTTTTTATAGCAAATTAAATTTAGTTTACTGAAGTATTCTAATTTTATGTTGAATAATTATTAATATGACATCTACATTGATATGGTCATGGGCTAACTACCCTTAACATTGTTGTAGGCTTATTGTTATCCATCATCAGTGGACTATTTCACTTTTAACCACCGGCAACAATGATAATATGGTTTTGGCCCTCGGAACTTACTGGAGTAATCAGTATGGCCCAAGGCTGGAAAGTTTGGAGACCCCTGGGTTGAAAGATTCAATTTACAGGAGGACCTCTGGGGATGAAAATTTTTTTATTAATACCTTCAAATAATAGAAGGTGACTTTAGATGACTTGTTTTTAAAACTTTTTCAATTTTTTCTCGAAGGGGGTGACCGCAAAATGAACAAATTATCTCAAGAACGTAAAGTTTGAAATTTAAATATGTAAATAAAATTGTTTGAAGTAAACTTTGCTCTTATACTTCATCTCGACATCGAATTTTTGACATGAATCCAATACTTTCTCTCTCTGTATCCGCGTATTAAATATATATAGAGGTAAGAGAAAGTAATAGCCTATATAGGCTTACTAGGGTATATCGAGTCCTCTAAAAGAATTTTGTTAAAAAATCTGGTGTGACTGGTCGCACAGCACACAACTTTCTCATACCTTCGGAAATCGAAAGTTGTGTTCTGTGCTTGTCACACCAGATTTTTTGTGTCAACATATATTTAGTTTCCGAGAGTACGGTACATTCGATTTTCAAGATGTAAAATTTATAAACAGAAAAATATTTATATTTTGTTACCATGGCAACCATTTGAAGTACAAGAGTAAAGTGGTCTTCAGAAGATTTCATTGGCGAAATGAGAATATACATTTTAAAGAGCATCTAAAAAATAATTGATTTTTGAATTTTAATTACCTAGTTCGAAGTGTATATACTATGACTAATCGCTCCGTCCGCCCTCCTGAATATTTTTTATTAAACTTCAATGATTATTGTCAGACGTGACTCGTTGTGGATACTCTGAGAGGTAACTTTCATTGAGATGGGTTCCCGGCGATTGTTCTTAATTAAAAATCTATTAAAATAATATCTTTTAATAAAATTTAAGAGTTTAATATAAAAACTATAACCCAATAATCGAGTGTGTGATGGCCATATGAGATTAGATTTTTTTGAAATCTCAAATAAAATGATTAAATTTCAATCAAACATAAATTAAATATGTATCAGAAGATAAAATTTCAAAACCGATAAATACTAATTAATTAATTAATATATATGTGTATATACATGAAATTTGAATATGTAAGCAAAAGTAATAAGATTAAGGAGAAAAAAGAGGGAGGGGGGGGAAAGAGAGGGTGGAGTAGTTAAAGAGATAATAAAACCAAATAACAATTCGCTTATCAGTATCATTTTGAGTAGTTGAGTGTTAAGATTATGTACGTGCGGACATTCGTCGTGTAGCCGTGTCGTGTTGTGAGGACGACGCGTGCGCGTTAACGTTAAGGACCAATTTGACTTCTCTCATCTTGGTCCTTTTTATTCTGTTTTGGATCTTCCTTCGGGATGATTCTGTGCATGTTTTAAGTGTGCCGGGATTAGTTGGATGGCTTTATTCTTTTTTCATCTTCGACATTGGCCTTTTACTTTGACTAACCATGACGGTCCTATCAAGGTATTCTCTCCGCTTTGTTTTTCAAATTGTTTAAGTGTAATGCATATCATTTACACAAATACATAATTTATTAACGAGAAATGAAATGTGTTTTGACATTAGAATTTTCTGTAATTACAAAATTAAGTATTTATATTTAATTCGTAGAGTCCTAATTTTTTTCATTGATTTATATTTATTTTGAAGTGGTTTGTGGCTCCTATTCTCATTAACAGCGAATTTTTTTTCGCGCACTATTTCGCCAAATATTTAAAGTTTTTATTTTTTGAGAAATTTTTCGCTTGTTATAACAGAGGTTTCTGAAACAACTAAAAATCAGGCCTATTCTCTAAAAACAGGCTTTAAAATTTAAAATAAACAAATGGGTGTTAAAAAGTAATGTAGAAACAATCAGCGTTAAAAAAATGCTAATCTCTAAACAAAGTTTTAACAGCGATGTTAACATGTTGCTTTTATTTCAAAGCTATCAAAATCATAACCTTACTTTTTAGATTAAGGACACCATGTTTATTTTAAACACGAAGTTAAAATATTAAAGGCACCCCCTAGATATGGCATTAATTTTTAACACTATTTACTAAATGTTAACGCTTTGGCTTTAAATTTTTGTTTACAGAATAGCTATTTGAAGTGATTTTGAATATCATTTTTTAACGCTTACTTTACTTTTTAACACACATTTGTTTATTTTAAATTTTAACGCCTGTTTTTAGAGAATAGACCTGAATTTGCTTTCTTATTTAATATTTAAATAGCCCATGATTTGTGGGATGTTCTCTCCTGACTACACTATAATATTTGTTTTCAATAATCTTTATTTATTTTTCTTCAAACTTTTAACAGAGATTAACTCCAAAATAGAAAGACGGAGATGATATTGGCAATGCTTGAAAATTTTCACCGCAAGTGGGATTTGAACCTGAGTTGGGTAGCAACTCTAGTTTCGTAATCCGCAGCTTATCCGATTAGCCATGAGCCTAAAAATATTCAAAAATGTCTAAAAACTAAAACACCACACATTATTTAGATATTATTATTATTTTTTGAAGATGAAGAACTCTAATTCCTCTTATTAGATATATTATAGAAGGAATAGAATCAAAGTTAAATTTATCAATTTATTTATATAGTTCAATTTATATATTTTATCAATTTCATGATATTCATTCACATCATTAGACCACCAGTTAAATGAATTTTTTGAAATAAAAGAAAAAAATATTTAAAAATTGACATTTTTTTAAAATGAAATTCATTCATTTAACTTTAAATATGATAATAAATATTATGAATTATACCAGTATATCTTCGCCATTTTTGAAAAAAAAAAAAAAAAATAGTGAGGCCTGTTTCAGAATTCCAGAAATCTCATTCCCTGTAAAAGAAGTCCGAAAGATTCCGCATTCGTCCAATCAATCTTCTTTAACTTAAACGAAAACGTTCACGCCCATATCCATCTTTTCCTCTCTCCTCTCTGGAATTCCAACAATGGCCGGACTATAAAAAGGGCTTTATCACTTTCAAATTACCTTATTGAAAATATTTCATTTTTTTCTTAAAAATAAAAAAAAAAAGGATCAAGGAATCTATTTTCTAATATTATACCATTGAACTTGGTACTGCTAAAACATTTTTTGCCAAATTTCATCATATTTCGTCAAAATATAGTTAATAACAATATTCTAAGAAAAGCTTCATCCTGTTAATAAAATAATCAGAGATTGCTACTTACGTATATTATTAATCATAATTTTTTTTAATACACAGCCATTTCCGCTTAATGCGGACATAGATGGACCCCAATAAAGATCGACTTTTCAACTCAATTTCCTCAAAAAAAATTATCTAAGTTTGTTTTAAAATCTTTTTCTAGAAAAGAAAGGGCTCTAATTCGTAGTATTCGCAATATTAGTAATTCTGTCTCTTTCATTATTTAAAAATTTATTTTTCAATATTATGACTTATTTGTTATTATTTAAATTTGTCAAATATTTTGAAAATTTGTCAAATGACAAGTTTAAAGTTCAAATTTTGCTTAGTCAATTTTACTATAAATACAAGAAAGAATTACTCACTATCTCATTTATTTATTTTATTAGTAGTTAATAGATTTTATAGAATTATGATTTTTAGAATTATTTCTTTAACTGTATTTTTATTCAACTTATAGGTACTAAAATGAATTTTGAATTGAGATAAGGATAATTTCAAATTAAAGATCTTGTTCGCTATAAAATCAACCATTTGGCATTTGGACGTTTTTAACTTTATTTTCAAATATTTATTTGATAATTTTCCTCATTACGAAAAACAAAAATGTTGTCGTTTATAATTTTAAAGCCAAGTGATAGGGCTTTTAGAAAATTTGTTTAAGGTCTTTATCGGCAGCTAAGGCCATTTAGAATCAATCCCTATTTATTTCAAATGATTGATAGCCAATTCAAATGAAATAAATTTTTCTCAATTGGTACGGGAAGCGAGCCGGGAGGGGCACGTGAAAAGGAATAGGGCTTGTATTCCGGACTGGTAAATAAAATTTTATACCAGACGTTAGAATATATCAATAAATCTTCTTGAAATCGTGCGTTGAAATTTCCCAAATATTAATTTATAAATTTAATATTCTTAATATAAATGAATTATTTTGCCCTATAGAACTTCGAAAATCTAGAACTTTTTTTTCTTAATCAACTGTTTACAAGAATATTATAAACAAAATTTTTCTCCATTTTTGCGATTTTGGAATTTTTACTTTCTCCAACCCCATATAAAGGCCTATCTTAATATATAGAAAGTATTGTATTTTTGTCAAAAATTCCATGTTGATGGAAATACCCGTTTTTACACCCCCGAAATCCAAAAAGTACCGGTACTTCTGTATTTAAATTAGGTACTGTATCTCCTGGCATATAATACGAAGTTTTTGAACTAAATCGGCCAAAAAGTACTCGGCTCAGTTTTTTCAATTTTCTCAAAATTGATTAAAATTTATAACTCAATTATTTTTTAGATGCTGTTTAAAATGTACATTCTCATTTTGCCTTCAAAATTGAAAATATAAATATTTTTATTTCACTATAAATCTAATGAAATGCTATATATATATGTTAATAAAATAAATCTGGTGTGTCAAACCCAGAACACAACTTACAATTAACCAAGGCAAGAGAGCAACATTAAGCTATTTTATAAATAGTCTAATCTTACTTAATTTTACCACCATATATTTTCAATTTTGAGGGAAAATAAGAATATACATTTTAAAGAGCATGTAATTTTTTGTGATATTTGTACAACAGTACAACAAATTGTTCTGATCGAATCATTATAAAAAGATCAAACTTTTATATTGGGAAGAAATTAATTAGCCACTTGCAAATATTTCTGTGACTATACAGACACCATCCTCAGTGCAATTATCGTCTTTCTGAAAATGATTATCATAAAAATAAAAATTATCAGAGACAAATTATTTGCGCAAAAGCCTTAAGTGTGATGTATTTGAGCACATACTCGAAACCCATGCGCAAATTATTTGTCTCTGATAATTTTTCAATTTATGACAATCTCTTAGAAAGACAATAATTATACTGTGGATGGTGTCTGTATAGTCACAGAAATATTTGCAATAAATTTAAGCTGTTTTGAGAGTGGCTAATTAATTTTTCCTGCTTAATTTCTTGCTATTATGGATAAGTTGATTTTAATCTGGAGTATATTAAAATTTCGGGCCTCATTAAACTCCCGGGCTCTAATGGTATGATGGAAGAGTATTATAGGGTGGCTCTTCTCTTACTCGTTCCGCCCTTGTTTATATTTCATTCTAATCATAGACGTTATCACGTCAAAAATGATAACTCATTAATCTCCTCCTCCCTGCCACAAAATTCCAATTACACAACATCTTCCGTTATTTATTTTTTTTATTTATATTTATTATAGTAATTCCTTGTTCTTGTGCCAAAAATTCTTTTTTAAATTAAAAAAGATAAATCAAAATTAAGAAGGTATTTCTGAATATATTTTTATTCAAAGGATGTTGTCACCTATGATGATCAAAGTAAGCATTAGAAATAAAATTCCACAAAATAAAAATAAATTCTATTTCTCATCGAAATTCTTTTGGCCAAAATGAGATGATGATATTTCATTCAGGAGTTATTCTTTCAAACATGAATTGAAATGGCTAAAAAAAAAGATTAGGCTCTAAATGAAAATAGATCTTTAATAATAGACTTTCCTCACTCAGTCATTTGGAATACAAGTATACAAAAAGAAATTGAAAACTATTTTGAAAGTGAATCTCTTCTTCAATCATGTATGTCACTAGGTTTGACATTTTATAATTAGGCTACTTACATACTCTTCTCGCTTCCTTTTTCTTGATCATAGATGCGGTTTCTCTAGAGAACTTAAAGCCGAAATAATTATAATCTTTGTTGATATTATTTTCAATCAAGTTAATAGAAACCTCAACCCTTGTTAAATTAAACAGTTCATTAGTTTTTTACTTTCTCTTACCTCTATATATGTTAATATATAGAGAGAGAAAGTATTGGATTCATGTCAAAAATTCGATGTCGAGATTTTGATGGATTTGATGGACGTTTTGAGTCTCCTTGAATCCAAAAAAGAGGTTTTGGCGACAGGTTCTGTCTGTGTGTCTGTCCGTCTGTCTTTTAACAAAATATCTCAAGAACGAAAAGAGTTAGGAGATTGAAATTTTATATTTAAGTTAGGTACCCCTCTGAGACGTGACAAGAAGATTTTGAACAAATTCGGCCAAAAAGTACTAGTACTTTACTGATGCACTTTTTCAGTTATTTTCAACTTTCTCAAAATTCGCTTTAACGATTTTGTTTAAAATTCATAAATCAATTATTTTTTAGATGTTCTTTAAAATGTATATTCTCATTTTGCCATTGAAACCTTTTGAAGCACACTTTACTTGTACTTCATAGGTAAGATATCACTAGAAATGCCATAGTTACAAAATATAATTAATTGTTTTTGTCAAAGGTTGGTACGGATGCCACGTTCATTGATTTCATGCAATGTATATTTTAAATAAAAATCTCGAAATAGCAGATACGGAAATATAAAAAAAATTTTAATTTCTGATTTTAATGAATAGACTTTTATTTGAATTTGACTTATTTGACCCAGAAGGCGCAAATTCATAGATTTGAATATTCTCCCCAAACAATTAATCTGTGGAAAAGTGAAATAATAACTCTGAAGGTACTCAAATTTTCGGAAAGAAAATAATTTTCCATTTTCAATATATAGAGATTTATCAAAATGATTGCGTTCATTTTAGGTCAAAAAAAAATATAATGTGCATGTCTATGTGCCTAAGTGTTTTCAAACCCTTCCTCCTTGAATAAACACTGGAATGAAATGAGAGCAAAAAGTGATTTCGGTCCATTAAGAGAAATGAGGATATTTACATATTAAAATGATCTCTCTCCTTTAAAAGTCCATAAAAGAAGCATCAAAAATTTATTTTTTTTTAAATATACTTATAGGTTCAAATAAAAATAAAATTTTATTTGAAACAAGTAAATAAATGCCTACCAAAATCGTGGAATTTCTTCTTATTTTAGTCAAAAAAAAAAGTTTTTTCTTTTTTATTTTTAAACTTTTCTATTTCTAGTTTTAGTTAGAAAAATTTATGATGTCACAAACATACAAATTCAATGATGTTTTTGGGGTGGAATCTCTTTTGTGAGTCTCTGAGTAATTTCAATATAATTCTTAAAAACTATGTTTACTTTTCTCTCTCTCCCTCACCCCCTAAAAAAGATCAGCGCGCGGAATGAAAAAAAAAAAATAAACAAATAAACAAGAATAAAAAAAAAAAAAGAGAGAAATAGAAGAGACTCTTGGCGGGCATAATGAACTCTTGCGGCGACGTTGAAGGCGACGGCGCCTTCGCCGGAAATGCACAAATAGACAGTAGAAAAGAACAAAGTGGGGGCGAAGATCTTCCCCTCTCTCATCGTCACCTTAGGAGTCACCAGGTCAAAAACTTCCCTTGACCTTTGTACCTGCTCAGGTGATATAAATAAATTTTTTCAAAATTCATAATTTACCCTTTGACAGAGATAGTTATTTTCTCTTACCTATATATGTAATATATATATATGGCTCATTCTCAAAATAAATCGAAATTGGGCTTACTGAATTGATCGATTTTTTTTTAAACTTATTATCGATTTGTTTTTGTTTGTCTTGTTTGATTAAAATATTATAGCGGTCCCCAACTTTTTTGAGTTTGGAAAAAAAAATCGAAAATAAGGGAATTACAGTTCAGGGATGGAATGATTTTTGATATGTTTTCACAACAATTAGAAACCCTGAAATGTACCAATTTTTTTTTATTTCACAAGTATAATAATTAAATTATTTTATTGCAACCCAAAACGTAACAATTTAATTGTTACGAACAAAATATATTGATTTAAGCAAGTTTTTCAAAATTCGCTCCAACAATTTTGATTAAAATTCATAAATCAATTATTTTTTAGATGCTCTTTAAAATGTTTATTCTCATTTTGCCCTTGAAATCTTCTGAAGTTCACTTTACTCTTGTACTTCATAGAAAAGATAGGAGAAATGGTTGCTATGGTAACAGAATATAAATTATTTTCCTATGTTTATAAATTTTGCATCTTGAATTCAATATATCATACTGTCGGAAACTAATTATATGTCTACACAAAAAACAAGCACAGAACACAACTTTGTCTTACAGGTAAGAGAATGTTGTGTGCTGTGCGTCATCACACCAGATTTATTTCAATTATATCCCAATAAATCGCCATTCGTCTGACAATTTAATGATAAATAAAGGCCTTAAGTTCGTAAGAACAATATTCCCAATTAAAATAAAAATCAGCGGATAATACAATAGTTCAATTAATATATAGATAATGAAGATAAAAGAGTTTCAAATAAACATCCGAAGCCTTTTTATGTTTATTTGTCCTCGATATTTATGCATAGAATAATATATCGTATCTTCACTTCCTGTATTATATAATGTATTATTTTAAAAAAAGAGAGAGAGAGAGAGAGAGAGAGAGCATAACTTAACCCTTTTTAAATATTTAAAATTCTCTTCTCAGACATTCTTTCATTTATTTTTTCACCTGTTGGTTATTATTTACGAAAAGGTTAAAAAAAATTCTAAACTAAATTTAACACTTTAGTTATAGAATTTCTAGAATATTAATTTTTATTTATAGATTTTTTAAAAAATTATTTCCAATTTTTTTTTTTTGGAAATTTCTTAAATTACGTTTTGTTCATTGTCCAGCATGGCGGAATGCAATTTCAACAATAGTTGTAATATTAAAGTGTTTAATAACTAGCGCTCTCTTTTAATTTCTCGTGAAAACGACTTTACATGTATAAAATAATAAATATATTACAATACTTCAATATTTGATAAGAAATGTTCTCTACTTAATTCTAATAAGTAGTATAATCACATTTTTTTCGGAGAAAATGGTTTGTTTTGTATCGTGTTTGGTTACTGGAAGGTAGGCAACCAAACTTTCTGCACTGAAGCGCTTGTGGAATCAGAAAGGGCCACCAGCCACTTGACACACTAAATTATTCGGAATTTGTTTATTCTTGTTAAATGTTTTAATTGTTTTCACTCACTACAGTCACTAGTGACACGTTGTATTTACTCTGAGAGGTAACTTTCATGGGAATAATACTGAGATGGGTTCCCGTTACCTTCCACAGGAGGAGGCATCTCACAAAGAGTTAGATAATATTTTGCTATGAGGTGGATTTGAACTCGAGTTGTTTTCAACTCAGGTTTATAAGCTTAACTGCTTTATCCCTTCGGTTAATCGTCTTCTTGTTTCAATTTTTTTTTAAGTCTTTTTGGAATCTTAGGCCCTATATATTTTAACGATACTCATTATTTAAATGTGGGAGTCCAGGCACATTTACTTTTACTATTTGGTATGACCCGCGATCCTTGGCTTTAAGTCTATCAATATTGAAATTTGTCATCACCTCTCTAGCCTCTCGACCGACGGGGGAATTGTATTAATTAATGACAAACATTTTTGATTTCTTTCGACGATTGTTTATACTATAGTAATAAATTTATCCTTCTTGTTTCATATATAAATAAATAATAATAGCGTTGACAAATCATCTATTTTTTTATTTTGAGAAAAGAATGCTAATTAAGAGGGCTTAAATTCCAAATATTGTTCGAAGAGTAAAATGTTTATATACTAAATTTCGGTTTGGTATATTTTTAAAAACTTCTTTATATATTTGCTTTGATTTTTTAATGTCTCTAAATTCCAACATGTTTTTTTTTCTCTTCCTCCTCCTCCTCCTCTTCTTCTTCATCCTCATCCTCCTCTTTTTCTTCGGCGCCCCTGGCATTCGCGACGGAGCGTCGCGTTCCAAACAACATCATCGTCATCGTTTTCGACGTCGATGTCTACGTTGTCGTCGTCGTCGTCGTTTTACTACTATTCCCCAAATGCACGTGGCCGGCCCCGAGTGCCCCGAGTCGGGGGCACGTGCCTGGCGCCTGAGTCACCGTTTCACTCTTCTTCTCTCAAGTCGTCCCTTCGTCCTGCCCACCCACAGTCACGTTTCCTGTGCTGATCGGATTGCATTCGCTCCAGTCTTCTCTCTGATGACAAATATATGACCCACGGCCCCCTATCTATGTTCTCCCGCTCGCCACAAATCACATGTCTGCGGTTTCTATTTTCTTTTTTTGTTTGTTTTTATTTGCCTCTCCCGTCGTCCGTCGATTGCGTAAAATATTTTATAACTAAACATCTCCAAGTCTCTCTCTCGGTCACAAGGAACAGCAAAATCTATCACATTTTGATGTTTAAAAACTAATTGTTACATATATTCTAGTTAAAAAATGTCATCAATTTTAGAATTTTAAAATTACCACCTCTATACATACACAGAGGTTTTTCGGCCAATTAGTATTGAATATTTTTTGTATTAAGCTGGACTTGAACTTGAGTCACCTTGAACTCCCTCACTTGAAAAGCACTAATTCAAAAATAATTAAAATCAAAAAGTTTCAATCTTTGATTTAATATATTCTTAACAAATATTATTTATTAAAAATAACTTTTGCCTGTGAGCAAGGGCGGTAACAAGGGGCGGGGAGGGGGTGGTAATTATCCCTCTCTCCTTCGATATTCAAAATAAAGATACTATTCAATTATTAGTTGAATAGGCCTACTCTATTTACAGTATATTGGAGTCAGGAGGAATGAAGTCGACTTTTTAATTAATCAACTTTTAGCATAAATGTTTCGGTCACCTTAACGGATGGCTATGTAGTAAATGTGTCTTTATCATATAAATTTAAAAATATTTTTGTGGAATATTCTAGCAACATATTTATATTGCTCCAGCCTAATGCATCCTATGTAATTATAAATTTTTTGACAAGCTTTAAAAACTTACAATGGCATGATGATGGCATCCCTTATGGTGACCGAAATGTTTAAGCTGAATAAATTGTAAACGTGATCTAATTAAAACGTTTGGCTACCTTTCAATGGCCTCAGATGCCGAAAAAGCCATTAAACAAATTAAAGAAAATGATTAAAAAACTTTATGTTGTTCAAAATTCCTTATTAAAAAAACTTCAAATCTCTCCAAAATTTCTTATTAAATTTCTATATGAAAATATTTTTACATTATTTTAATAGCTCAAGTTTCCATCAGGACATGAAAAGTGCCAAGTTTACCTTTGGCTTTACTCAAAAAATTTCATCCAGACAAGTTGCAAAATTATTATTTTTTTTAAAATTAACTCTAAAACTATATCTTGTACAAAAATTAACTTTATTTGATAAAATTTAAAGATTTTACCATAGGGAAAAAATTGAATTTATTTGAAAGATTCCAGCTAATTAATTCAAGGCAAAAAATTAATTATTTTTTAACCCAATAATTACTAATTTAATTATTTATTAGATATAGAGCGAATTTTTTTAAAATATCTTTTTTTAATGCGATTAATCTAAAAAAAAAATTTTTATTTTTTCGAAAATCAAAAAAGGGCTTCGATAATTTGTAGATATTTTAAATAGCTTTAATTAAAAAAAAATCAAGGTCGATAGCTTCAAAATTGTGGTCGCTGGAAAGTCCCAAAATTAGCACCCCGAGACGCGCACCTTAAAAATAATAGAAAAAATTTACATTACCCCCATCCTAAAAAAATAATTATAGATTCTTCTTGACTTGAAGATACACTCGACTCTTCTCAAAGTTTGTTTTGACTTTAAATTAATTAAATTTAATTTCATATTGTTTAGGAAAAAAAAAAAACAATTCCATATTCATCAATGAATGACCTTCTTATGTTATCTAACAGACCAAATGTCCTTCCTTCCTCCTCTTTACTCATCACAAAAATATTCCAATTAATTGATGCAATGCATTCAAAAATAAACCATAAAATAATTTTAAAGCTAACATTTTTTATCTTTTTTCAAGGCCCGAATCATGATCGAATGGATAGAGGTATTAACAATGACAATAATAGTCTAATTATTATCTCAAAAACCACCCCTTGCAAGGGATACGGGGCTTGATACAAACATTTATTTAAACCATTATGTCTGGATAATATTTATTTGAATTACTATTTTAGAAACAAAAACAAAATATCTCCACCAAGGACAATAGCCTTAACCTTATTTAATTAATTAATTTCATTTTAAAGTAAATATTTACGAATTTTATTCAAGGAATTGTCCTAATCAAGATATGATAAATAAATGGATCGCATCTTCAACTTCATCATCCATTAATGAAAATATCAAATTTAACTTTTTTTTTATCGTAAAATTTCTTTATTTTATTGACTAATCATCATGTTGGAGATAATATTATTTTTTTGCCTTTTTTTTATCTCTTGCTCGTGAGGTGTTCTCGTGTACAAATTATTAAGGAGATCAGACTTTGAGGCGACTCTGTTATTTTTTTCATTTTCTTTTTATTTTTGTGTACTATTTTATTTAATACTCTGTAAATATAGAGTATTCAAAATAAGTATTGGATTAAATTGAAGTAGATATGTGGATCATAGATTGGAAATTCCTAATTAAGCTTCTTTATCTTTAAATTATTTAAAATAATTCTTGATTATATAAAATTTTATTTTTTTGTACACCCGAAATTCTTGCGTACGTGGATAATATTGATAAATTCGTCAGTTTCCTAATTAAGCTGACGTATAAAAAATATATCACCAACTTTTATATTTTCTAAAGGTAGGCCTAATGATATTTCATGCATTCATTCAACTTTTTCTTTATATTTTGTTATCATGGCAATCATTTCTCCTATCTTTCCTATGAAGTACAAGAAGAGTAAAATGGCCTTCATAAGATTTTAATGG
The DNA here is from genome assembly GCA_023213315.1 of Euborellia annulipes. Lineage (NCBI taxonomy): Eukaryota > Metazoa > Arthropoda > Insecta > Dermaptera > Anisolabididae > Euborellia > Euborellia annulipes. The sequence continues at coordinate 63,910 of JAKCPI010005513.1, forward strand.
CAAAATGAGAATCTACATTTTAAAGAGCATCTAAAAAATTATTGATTTATGGATTTTAATCAAAATCGTTGGAGCGAATTTTGAGAAAATTGAAAAAAAAAAAAAAAAACTGAAAAAGTTAATCAGTAAAGTACTAATACAATTTGGCCAATTTTGTTCAAAGGCTTATTTTCACGCCTTAGGGGGGTGCTTAACTTAAATATAAAATTTCAACCTCCTAGCTCAAATTGAACATGATTAAAATTGAACACAGTCCCACCATGTCGCGAAAACCACTTTTTTGGATTCAGGGACCTCAAAACGTCTATATTCATCAAAATCTCGACATCGAATACTTTCTCCCTATATATATTAACATATATAGAGATAAGAGAAAGTAAAAATAACATTCAAAAAGAATATTTAAATTTAGTTTAAGGTGCGCGTCTCAAGGTGCTGATTTTGGGAGTTTCCAGCGGCCACAATTTTGAAGCTTTCGACCTCAATTTTTTTTTAAATTAAAACTCTACAACTTATAGAAGACCTTTTTTTGATTTTCGTAAAAAAATTTTAGATTTAATCACATTAAATAAAATATATTTAAAAAAATTCTGTCTATATCTTTTAGATAATTAAATTAGTAATCATTGTGTTAAAGACTAATTAATTTTTTGCCTTTAATTAATTAGCTGGAACCTTCCAAATGAAATGGACAAAAATGCTTGTTTCCCTATGGGCAGAACTAACGCCATCTCTTGCCGCCTCGAGTAACCAGCTTCTCATTCGGCGTTTAATGGTTTTTCGAGACTCGCCCCTTAATATTATCATCTTATACTGGGTATTATTTGTGGAAACGGCAATACTCAGCGCCTGGTGCGCTTGCAACACTCACAACCAACTCGACTTGCATTTATTTTAATCCAAGATCTGAACCCTCCAGAAGCCCTAAAATGTCCAATATTTTATTTAATTTTTTCTCTTTATCTTATGACTACAACTTTTTTTATATCTGCCTACCAAAATCGTTTATAAAAATTTATTTTAACCCTTGTCATCTAAATTCCCCTCTTCGTAAATACATAGAAACCTATATTTCTCATCTTACATGAATTTTAAACTTCAAATAAAACATCATATCCTGTCATTCATTCATTAATCAAGTAATTTTCATCTCAGTTCTTTTTAAAAAAATTTATTTTTTATAGTAAGAAATTATCAAACATTCTCAGCTGAATTCATCAATTTTTTTTATCATTTCTAATTAATTCTTATTACGTTCTCTTATCATCATCAAGATTAGCTTTAAAAATTTTTTTTTATTATACTTTTCGAACTTTGAAATTTAGTTGGATAAAAGATGTGGGCCTCATCTAGGAGTTCATATTTTTTATTTATCTTCTAAGTTTACAATTAATGGTTTTCACTTAATTAATAATCAATAATTATAATACAGTGTTTAGGGTTATTCAAATATCTGTCAAATATCCTTTTTTGAAGCCGATGAGTTATCAGACTGTGATGCCAGCTGGTATTTAAATCCTTTCGTTAACGACTTTTATCCTGAAGATGGTCCATAATGTTGACATGTATAATCTCCCCCCCCCCCTCTCTCCCTCCCCCATGGCAAAGTCACGGGTTGCGGGTGCGGATTCCAGGCAGCGGGTGAATAATTTTGACACCAAAGGGTATCAATAATTTTGCCTGAACTGCCTAATATATCATGTAAGCTTTTGAACAAAATCGGCCAACGAGTTATAATACTTTACTGATTTCACTTTTTTCGATTTTCTCAAAATTCGCTCCAACAATTTTCATTAAAATTCAAAAATCAATTATTTTTTAGATGCTCTTTAAAATGTATATTCTCATTTTGCCAGTGAAATCTTTTGAAGACCACTTTACTCTTGTACTTCATAGGCAAGATAGGAGAAATGGGTGCCCTGGTAACAAAATATAAATGTTTTTCCATGTTTACATCTGAGCCCTCGGGGCTTGGAGTAGGGGTTAACGTGCTAACCTCGTATACCAAAGGTCGCGGGTTCGGACCCCAGGCAGTCCGATGATTTTATTTAAACCATTTGGATACCAAAAAGTACGTAGAATAGTAGTAAAGTCTTATATGGCCTGAGGTGCCGAAAAGACTGTGTGTATGTGTGTGTGAATGTGAAAAAAAAATTTACATCTTGAATTATATAATATATCAGAGGACACATAATATTTCGACACAAAAAACCTGGTGTGACAAGCACATAACACAACTTTCTCTTACCAAAGGTTTATTTTAAATTTTAACTCCTGTTTTTAGAGAATAGACTTGATAGGCCTATAGATTTTTCTATGATCATGAACCTATGAAACCTTTTCCAAAAAATATTTGAAACTTCTCCTTTCGCCCCTTATAAATAAAAAAATTGCTAGGTGAGTGAATAATTTAATTACTCCCTCTCCCTCTCTTTCTCTTCTTGTCTGAAATTCCACTACACGTGAATGAGCAAGAGAAAGAGAGAGAGAGAGAGAGAGATCTCCGTGTTGATCTCGCAAATGGCTTAAACTAAGAGAGAAGGAAAGAGAGGCGTGATGCACGCACCATGACTTCATGACTTCCTTCCGGCATTCGTTGTGGCGCCCAGAGAAGGACAGATAGATAGAGAGGTTTAATCCTGTGTGTCCATTTAGTAAGCATTTAGGCAATTCCAGGTTGAGTGAGTGACAGAGCCTCCGGAAATTGGTGCCATTACCTTTGGAACAAAAGCCAACCTTCTCTTTTAAATCTGGTAACACTTACTCTACTTCTTTTTTTTCACAATACAAAATGTTAGAGATGAAGCAACTAGTTCGCTGTCTTTAAAATAACTCGGTCGTTTGACTTGTTTTATAATTTTTCTTATCCATATTAGTTTATTAAAGTTTTTGTGATTTGTATTATTATTATTATTATTAGGGGAGGATTTAATTATAGACCACATTTTGTATTAATTAGGCCTATATATTTATTAAAAATATAAATACTGTATAACATTTCGACTGCGACTCGTAGATGTCAGTTAAGTCAAAGAAAGTCCACAGTACTTAAAAACGACTGCAAAATAAATAGTCGAAACGTTGTAGTCTATATTTTTACTTTTTAATAAATAATTAATGCAAAATATGGTAATAATTAAAAACTCCCTTAATAACAATATCAGTTTTTTTTATTATTAACCAGGGCCCTATTTCCTAAAGGCTGACAATTCGACAATTGTCAAAAATTGACATTCATTGGAAAGCATTTTGTGAAGGCTAGTAAATAATTCAGTATTAAGGTGGGTTGGGGTGCTATTTGGGCTCCGGGCAAATTTTGAGCGACCTGAAATTTTTTTAAATTAAAGCTTTTAAAATATCTACACTTTAGAGCCTTTTTTGATTTTCGAAAAAAAAATTTTTTTTTAGATTCGCTAAAAAAAGATATTTTAAAAAGGAGCCTATGTTGTGATAGATTAAATTAGTAATCATTGTGTAAAAAATAATTAATTTTTTCCCTATTTTGCTGAAAAGTCTAGATGAATGCAATTTGTCCTTGTTTTGGGGAAATAACGCCATTTGGCTAGAGGAATGGGTCAAAAGTTTAGGAGATTAAACAATTTTTATTACTATTTGGTTATTAATTGTTTGCAGAGTACCGAACCCATTATAACTCTTCAAAAGTTGCCGACTTGAGCTTAATTAAATACTCCACCCTCAATTAAGAAGAGAAAAAAAAATTAAGATTTTTTTAATTATATTAACCTTGAACTTGATTAATAGATGCTTTAACCTTCCCTTAAATTTTTTTTTTGATCAATTTGTTAGAAGATGGAAATGGAAAAAAATATATTAAAATGTCCTTCTTCCTCATCAATAAATGTTTTTGAAAAGATCAAATTACTAATCTATTAAGTATTGATCCATTTTTGTCTTTATGTTGCAATAGGGAGTTGCTTGCAGTTCAAAATTATGTGAGATGAGAAAAGCAATCAAGTGTTATCTATATCAGAGTAAAGCCGCCGATGCGTTTATTTCGATTCCTTTTCACTCGTTTAATTTTGTTTTTGAACATTCATTTATAATTTTTACTTTCTCTTACCTATATATGTTAATATAGAGAGAAAGTGGGATTCATGTCAAAAATCGATGTCGAGACTTTCAAAATATGTCAAGAATGAAAAGTGCTAGGAAGTTTAAATTTTATATTTAAGTTAGGCATTTGGATACCAAATGGCTTAAATAAAATCATCGGACTGCCTGGGGCCCGAACCTGCGACTTTTGGATACGGGTTAGCACGCTAACCCATACACCAAGCGCGGGGCATTTTTTCTCTTCTTTGTCATTACTGGAAATAATTTTTATTATTAGCCTTTTGTCAGATTAAAATAATACAAATTTAGCTAGTCTCTAAGGAGATATGGCTGTTTGGTTTTAAGTTAAGCAGTCACTGAGACGGATGCACTTCTAAAGAGAAAAATATTGCTAATAAAAAATATTTATGAGATTCACTCACTCAGGACCTTAGTTGTATAAGGAAAGGTGAAATCAGGCCTTTTCAGTCCATTAAAAAAAAAAAAAAAATACAAAAATCAATGAAGACAGTGGCTGTTTTTCTATAGACAGGAAAAGGTGCAGCCAAAAATAAATTTTCACTTAATGGACCAACTCGCCAGAACGTATGATACATAAATTTACATGTATTGACCTAACGATCAACTCCGGGACTTTAACAATTTTGAAGACCTGAAGATGGGTAAATAAAAGTCACCCGAAACGTCTCGTTGAATTTTATTAAATCGGAGGCTTTTATTTTTGGCTGCACCTGCTCCTTCTGTCAAAAATATATATTAAAGTATATTTATTCTCACTCAGGGGATTCTCCTTTTGTGAGTGCGTGGATGACAAATTAGAGTTTCACGAGCCTTCCTTTCCTTTAATGACAGTGGAGGAGGTATAGGTAGTCTATATTAGCCTATATTACCCAGAAAAAATACAATCCGCTCTTTAAATACTTGACAATAAAGTGTCCTGATGAAGAGACAACGTCGCCGACAGAGGAAGGGCAGGGGTGTATAAACCACCCGGACCTCTCAAGGAATCAACCTTAAATTTCTATAAGCCAAAGGATTCACAGTGGTACTAGTTTAAACATTGTTAAATTATCTTAATTTAAATTTCTAATAAAAAAAATTTAAAATTATTTTCATTAAATTTTTCCTCTCTGAGTTCTCTGGTCCTTTAAAATACATATCTAAATGGACTCAAAAAATCAAATATTTAAAAGATCCCTTAAAAAAAAAATTCATAAAAACAAATATTTAAAAAATATAATAATTTAAACTTTTGAATGGTGAAGTAGTTGCTGTATAATTGATAAATGTGAGCAGGATGGTAGCCAGGAGTCAAATTTGACAAAAAAATTAAAAATTAATCATTATCTAATTTTTATTTCAATCGCCGACGTTTCGGACGCAAATTGCGTCTGAGAGGACGAAATTTGCGTCTTAAACATCGGCGATTGAAATAAAAATTAGATAATGATTAATTTTTAATTTTTTTTTGTCAAATTTGACTCCTGGCTACCATCCTGCTCACATTTATTTAAACTTTATTTTTTGAAGTGAGACCTGTATTATTAATATTCAAGGTACAACTCTGGAGCTCGGTGAGTCTCTCGGCGGCCCTGTGAAGGGTGTTAGACTCTAACACCCTTCACAGGGCATTAAACTGAATTATGCATTAAACTCTAACACTGTTAGTTTAATGTATCCTTCGCCATTTTTTTTCTTATCTTGCACTCGCTCGGCTTTGCTTAATTTACGATCGTGGGAAAATCAGAAAATTAATGATTTATTAAACATGCAGACTTTTATTTATTATTTTATTTGAACGGATATCTAGGTTATATGAATGAAAAAGAAAGAGAGAAAGAGAAGAGAGAGACAACTGGCTGGTGTGCGTCATTGGCGCAAGTAAATATTTGTATTAACGATCCAATATGGATGGAATAATTATTTTGAATATGTACTATAGGGGCTATGTACTACGGGGATTATTTTTGAACAAATAATTGTTATTAATGTCGGAATTATTAAATGATATTTGCATTGAGATGCGGATTCTTTAATCTGACATTACTAGAAGTAAATAAATAAATTTAAACGCTTTTATTTAACTTGCTTTGTATGTCTGTCTCTGGACGATTCTCTGTGCAAAAATTTTGAAATTTTTTATATTCATATTTAGTTAAAAATTAGAATCGAAATGAAAATTTTACTAATCCTAAGGTCAAATTAATTATATAATATTGTTCCGTTCTTCAAATAAGATAAATCTTTCACTTTTGATTAATGGATCCATCGATTGTTTTAATTTTTTTTTTTTTTTTATTAAATTCGATTATTTTTAGATGTTTTTCAAATAGTTAAAATTTCTTTCATATCTCATTTTAATAGATAAAAGGGATTAATTTTTTTTTTTTTTCAATAAAGATCTTTAAGAGTCCTGATATGCATATTTAACTATATATTTTTTTGTTCCTCTGGTTGAATTAAATTTTTGCATAACCTCATTATTCACACTTTTTCCCACTCACTCTCACATTCACACACACATACACAAAGTCTTTTCGGCAACTTAGGCCATTTAAGACTTAAACGATACTTATAATTTATTAAAATATATTGGGGTCCAGGCATTCTTATTTAATTCGGATACCAAGTCATCGGACTGCCTGGGATCCCAACCCCCGAACCTTGGTATACAAGAAGGCGAGCTACCAACTACGCCAAGCCCGGGGGCAACCTCATTATTAAAAAAAAAAATTTCAAGAAAAATTTCCAATAAATTGAAATGCTCAGACAGTTTGGAACTATTGGAAATTAATCTTGAAACAAATCTTCCTTTGAGAGTTGAGGTCTTTCAACAATAGGGAGGCCTAAAGATGCGAATATAACAAATTAATTTTGTATTTGTAAATATTTGAAACGTATTTCACCAATTAATGTTTCATCTTCACAAGTGATACAAATTTTACACCAAATAAGTATGAAGTGTTTATACCTACTAACAAATAATAGGTTTTATTTATATAATTAGTTCGCCCGCCGCGAAAGCGTGGAGGTCCTAGTTCGACTCCAGGGAGCGCAATTTTTGCCCAGTCAAATACAAACTCATTTCGCAAATTTGCTATCATAAAACGATATATTGACTGACTTATTTACAGTCTATTTGACTGTTGATTGAAAAAAAATTACATCTTTTTTTTAAACAAAGCTTTATCTAGTTATTAATAGGTCTGTCTGTTGCCCTCGGGCTTGGCGTAGTTGATAGCGCGCCTGCCTTGTATACTAAGGGTCAAGGGTTCGGGTCCCAGGCAGTGAGATGATTTTATTTAAGCCATTTGGATACCAAATGGTATAATTAATATTTACTAATTCAAATATGCGAAAAAGATAGCTACCTCCGGGAGTTGTACCATCTGCTAATTTGTACTCGGCATGCCTTACCACTAGGCCACAGTACCGCACTCGGCTATTTGAATTCAATAGATTGCTAATTTATTTACAGTTTGTGGAGCTTTACAGGGAAATATTTACAGTGTCCCTAATACCTTTGAAAGGTCTGGTATAAGAGTGTTGTGCTGTGGTCTGGTGGTAGGGCTTGTCGTGCAAAATTGGCAGATCCGCTGTTAGACTCCCGACGCCACCTATCTTTTTCGGCTGATAAATATTAATAATATGAATGAATTTTCTTCACGAATTCGTATCGGATGTTTTTTAATAAGGATCCGATATTTTACAGGGCGATTCTTCAGGTATTACCAAGAAAAAATGTTTAAATAAACATGGGACTGCAAGGCTTTCTTTTTCGAGATACAGGGTGTAAAAAATATTTATTTTAACAACAGTTTGATATATTTATTTTTGTTTTTTTTCTAAATAACCTAAATAATTTTTGAAAGAATATCGATATGTAGACAAAACTTGGTAGGACCTACTTAATGTTTTTTTAAGATGACAAATTCAAATTTACTCTTAGTTTTTCTCTTACATACCTGGTGTATGTCTTTTTCTCTTTGGCAGCCTTGCAGACCCATGCTTATATGAACTTTTCATCTTCAAAAACCCTGAGGAATCGTCCTGTAAAATATTGGACACTTATTAAAAAAAACAGCCGGTATTTAAATTGAGTTGCAACATCAAAAAATTTAAAAAATATTTATTTATTTAAATAATACTATTTTTTTTCTCTTAACCTGCCCTAATTTTCAACCACATTAATGAACCCATTTAACCCCTTGCTTATTACTTTGTATAAACAAGAAACCATTTTTGAAAAAATGTCCATCTTATCAGTTCTTTCTTTTTTCTAACCAAAGGTTGCTTGTTTACATTTGTAATGACAGCGAAGAGGGGGAAGAAAGATAAAAAAAAAAACACTTGGACTTTGTTCACTCTTTCTTGTCCAATCCAATCCTCGGTTCATTATCTCATTAGAAATTTTTAGGGATGTAAAGGAAAATTCTTTACAAATAAATATAATTTTTAGCATTCTAATTGACTTTTGAATAGTGCTTATATTTTTCCAGGCAATTTTAAAATCTTTAATTTGTCGGACGAAAATGAGTTCAAATTTAATTAATTGGTAGGCTTTATTTTCTGACGTCAGTGAACTGGATGATAAATAAGATCAATAAGATCGGAGTAGATAGATACTCGTAATTTATGCATTTGGGGAGGGAAAAGGAAGTCCATTTTTGTTATTTGTGGTTTGTCTGGTGGCAACACCGGAGTACTTTTATATGCTAGTTTAATTCTTTTTAAAAACATGATAGGTCCAATAATATTCACACTTTAAGAAACACCGTACAATCGAATAACATAATGTAAACAAATTAAAAAAAAAAAAGTTCTTGTGAAAAATTCCAAAATTGGACTTATCATGTTTTTCCCTTGTACTCTTGATTTTATTTATCTCCTTTTAACAAGATCCAGGGGGCGTATTTAAGGGGGGGGCCGAGGGGGCCCGGGTCCCCCCGAAATTTCCCAAACACATACATATATAGGGATATACAGACATCAGCGCAACTAATTTTTCCGCAGGATGGACAACTTTGGTTTCGCAATAGAAAAAATGTTCCGCAAAAAATTTCGTGTGAAAAAAAATATAGTTTCTTAAAAAAAAAAATTTTCCGCAGAAAAATTTTTGAGTTCGGGCCCCCAATAATCTGGTGTGATTCGTCGCACGGCACACTATTTTTTCTTAATTTCGTTAATTTAAAGGCGCATTCTGTACTTGTTATTCAGAATATAAATAAAAATCAATAATTAATTATCCCCTTTACCCTCCCTTGTATCCGCCCTTGAGACACAGCAGCTTTTAAATTTTTTGACTTATTCTTCTGTCAAATTCAAAATTTTGATAGCTATTGCTAGGGAGTTTTTATATTATTATTTACAGTATAATGATTTTCTCTTAAGATGAAGCAAAGAGTAGAATTTATCCAAAACCGTTTGATGCTGATATTACAATAATATTTATTGTTGTCATATTTTTTTCATTTTTTTATATAACCCCATCTAGAAAGAAAAAGTTTTGTTAATTGCATTTGCATACTACAATTTCTAACGAGAGTCCCTGGGCAAATTCGCAAGTGTGCCTACGGTAATGGATAACGCGCATCTGCATCCATATGGCTTTCTAAGATAATCGCTATTTATTTATTTTTATGAAAGAATTGCATCTAATAGTCCTCTCTGTCTGCGTCTAAGCTGCAAAATTCTTTACATGGGCTATTTCATCATGACACTTACTTTTCATTTCTTAATCTACAGGTAAATCTAAAAAAAAAATATGTAAAGTTTTAACTCGCCTGATAATCTTCTTTTAAAAAAACATTATTGATAAACGATTCCCTTGCGAAATAACAGAATAATTGCAAATTGGATGTAAATTTGATTGAAACATTTTTCTCAAATGATTAATGAGAAGTATAAACAAAAAATATAATGTAAACAAACAAGAAAATAGAAAGTTAACTCATTTATATTCAGAGAAGCCTGAGCCCCTGGGCCTAGTACAGAGATAGAGAACTCGCTAGAGGTCAGATGTTCGTTTCCATCCTGATCATGAACGATGAAATTTTTCTCAATTAATTTTGTTATAAATTAATTCAAATTCTTCTAAAAATCTATGAATTTCAAAATTATTGATTTTGTATTCTTCTTTTACAGCTCCCTGAGCCTATTTAGTGTTTTACTTTCTCTAATTATATATTTATTTATTAATTATTACGATGGCTACCGAGAGACGTTCTCCACTCTTGTTTTTCGGGGTCACCCATCCGAAATTCAGCCGTGCTTCAATATTGCTTAACAACAATGCAATGAGCATGGTGACTGTTACTCTTCTCTTTCCAGTCTCTCTACCAATTATTATTTTTAATAAAAAATCCGGTGTGACTGGTCGCTAGGCACAAATCTTTCTCCTTCGGTAATTGGCTATTAGGGTTTATAGTTATATATATATATATATATATATATATATATTGATGAAATAATAAGTACCGATGGCTACAGCGGAACGTTCCACTCCCGTCGGGGTCACCAACCCGAGGTTTTGCCGCGCTTGGCATTGCTTAACCTCAACGATTAGAATTCAAGATGTAAATATAGAAAATATTTATATTTTAATACCATGGCAACTATTACTCTTATTTTTCCTATGAGTTACAAGAGTAAAGTGGACTTCAAACATTTTTAAGGGCAAAACGAGAATATACATTTTAAAAAGCATCTAAAATTAAAAATTAATTGAATTTATAATTTTGCGAACTCCTCTCATTGAACTCAGGGGGTCCTCAAAACGTATATTTCCATCAAAATCTAGTCATCAAATTTTTAAGATGAATGCAATACTTTCTCAAAATCTTCGCGCTTATGTTAATTTTTCAAACTTATAACCTAGTGTTTTTAATTTTTTAATAATCATACATAAACTTAACTATTAGTAGTATAAGCTCATTATACACATGGGCGTAGCAGACTTCTTGTTAGGGGGGCCAATCCCTCGTTAGGGCGAGAGGGGGGTTTGCAATTAATATATACATAGATTATTAATCATTTATTTAAATAAAAAAAAAAATAAATTAATGTAGTGGATTGGGGTGTTAAAAAAAAATTCCCAATGGGAAAAATATATATTTGCTTGTTTTTTTTAATTTTTAGGACCAGCCAGGGGGGGGCAACGCCCCCCTGCCTCCCCCTGGCTACGCTCATGATTATACATATCAATAATAAAAACTTGGTGTCTATAAAGGCGGCTACACACGTAACCGCAAACTTGACAAGCATGCATGTGCAATCTTTTTGTACAAGCATTCACAAATTTTCTTCGACACCACACGCCACAAGCATGCTTGTGCAAGCAAGAGCGAATGCTGAAAATTATCCTAAAACAAAAGGTTCAAGACGACTATAAATGGCGAGTTTTGCTTGCGCAAATGCTTGTGGATGATTAAAATTTAATCGAGCATCAAGCCGCTTGCACAATTCAAATGCTTGAGCAAAATTCTTCTTCAGTTTGCTTATACAAAAAGATTGCACAAAATACATGCTTGTCAAGTTTGCAGTTACGTGTGTAGCTGCAGTAAACCCAGGGAGTGTTTCTATAATATGTAATACTCTTAATATAAATGGAATATTATTATTTATTTATTTGAAATTATTTTTTAGGGAATGGCTGGAGGACTTCCTTGCGATGGACAGCCTGGGCGTTTTGTTGGACTGTTTGGCCCGGCTGAGTGGCTCAGGCTCAGGGATTGTTGAGCACCGGGGGACTGTCAACAGCGGAAGTAGCGGAACCAGCAATAACAACAACACAAACAGTCGTAATAAAGCTGGCGCTGCACTCGCTGATGCAGCTACACAACTGCATTGTGTTCAATGCATCCGGGCGCTTATCAACTCCAAGTGGGGGCTACACCACTTGCTAAGGAACCCTCAATATACACGGCTTATCACTAGTAGTGAGTATTTCTCCTTTCTAATATTATCCCCTCTTTTTTTTTCTCCTTAATTACTAGGAAAATTATTTTTATTTTTTTTCTAAGCGCATTTTATTATTTACTTTTTTATTTAAATTGAATTCTCTCGGCTAGCGATAAGCACACACTTGAAAGGTAAATTCTTTTTTTTTAATTCATTCAATTACTAACACTCAGGGGCTCACATCTGGTGAGTACGTGGATGGCGACCACGAGTTACCCTAGCTGAAATTTTTTTTCTCTTTTTGTCGTATTTATAATTTTTATTCCCATCTAGGAAAAATTAATTTCCTCCTTGGAGCACGGCCCGTATGCTATAATTTATTTCAATTTCTAGAACAATCCGTTATTTTTATTTGCGGTTTGTTCTTAATAATATTTTATAAATATTTTGTTTTGTGTGATTTAAATGCGGACAGGTTGAAAATTAATAGGCTTTTCATTTCTTTGTTCAAATTTTAATTTTGAATCATTTTATTTTTTTTTTTATATCAATTTATATGTATATTAATATTTCGTTTTTTATTTCTATGAAAAACTTAAAAAAATTTGTTCTTAATTTGTTTTGTGAATTACTCTAAAGAAATTGTGTTCTTTGTTTTATTTTACTTTCTCTTACATATATATGTAATATATAATGGGAAAGTATTGCCGGTCATGTCAAAAATTCGATGTCGGGATTTTTTTGTTTACCGATGGTTGATTGAATAATTTTTGTTCCACCATTCAATCGATTGTTTTGTTTCGGGACCCCCTCATTAAAATTTTGTCTTTTTTTTAGCTCTCACTGTGCGTAATATTAAGGGGGAGAGAGCTTATGCAGAGACTCCGGTGTCTGTCTGTCTGTCCGTCTGTACGCATAAAAAGTACGGCCAGAACTAAAGGTCGTAGGAAAATAATAATTACATATACGTATTCAGCATAAAAAACTGGTTCTGGGAAAAATACGTTTTGGTCCCTAGCACTTCTAATTTTTGAGTTATTAATTCGTAAAGTTACGATTTCTCCCATAGGAAATGTATAAGAGATATAACTGGTATTTATGTATTCTTTGCATTTGTATATTCTATGAATACAAACAAATCATCAAGCAGGCACTTGTTTTTTGTTAAATATGGAGAAATAACTTAACCTCTTTTAACCTCTCAATTTGTTTTTGTTCATCAGAATGTAAACAAATGTGGCCATTTTTTTCTTAAATATGGAGAAATAACTATTATTAAAATGTTTAATGTCAAGGAAATCCACAGTGAGAGCGCCCTTTTGAATTTACTACTGTAAATTCTTTCCTATTTTATAGTGCTCATATGAATCTCTAGTCTCCCTGTAATGACTAGCTAATTCTGTGCAACGCTTTATTTTCATTCGGTCCCTTGTTTCTATCTATTAGTAATAGTAAAATATTTTAATTTACCAAAAACAAAAAAAGAGTACTCATCTCATGAATGACAATCAAATTGTTTTTATTTACTTTATTTACATATTATATTTTATTCTGAATTTTTTAAAGAGAATAGGCCTATCACTTCAAGATCTTTTATTATACTGTAGTAGAAATAATCACCTTTTCTTATTGTTAAGGTTTTTTTTTTTTTTTTTTTTTTTAATTCCCCCTTTTCGGCTCCAGAGGCCATTAGGGTTTTAATTTCACATATTGTTAGGGTTTCATTACAATTTAAATGCTTTTCAATATCTTGACTAGTGTATTAAATCCTTGACTGGTTCTAATATTTTTGTGTAAAATAATGGAGTCCAGTAGTCCCCTTTTGCTCCCTCCGGTGCTGGTCTACTCTCATTCATTAATTTTATTTTCATTTCTTTTGACATAATATATGAAACTAAAGACACGAAATATTAATAAATATCTACATATCTGTTAAAGTAATGACTGTGAGATGTATAGATGACAGGGGCGGATTAAAGGGGGGGGGGCGATCCCTCTTTAATTTCAATTGAATTGGTTACCAATCAATTTAAATAAATAGGAAAGGGGTCTAAATGGCCATAGATGCCGGTAAAGGCCTTAAATAAAAAAAAAAACCGCCCCCCACCCCCGACTAAATTGCATTAATCCGCCCCTGATAAATGAATAATTATAGGAAGGGCCAGTCAATAAAAAAAAAAACTACATGCATGTTCCAATCACCGGCGACGTTTCGGTTCTTTTAATTTAAAAGCCATCTTCAGTCCTTAGATGAGATAAGTAGCCTACATAAGATGTCGTTTACTCTTCAGACTATATGGCCAATTCTCAAAAGTATAAAGTTTTAAAAATTGATTATAGACTATTTCTTTTTTTTTTAACATATGACATCAAGAACAAATCAATCTCATCATATAATTTATACGAATTTATTAAATTCGAATAAATCTTATCTTATTTTTCATAATATTTGCAACAATCACAAAACGCCATGCTGTCTTTACACTCCGAATACGTTAAATAACTCAGATATGATCTTAATTACTACGAAAATTCGTAATTATTTGAATCTGATTTAAGAAAAAAATATATATAAATAAATCAGTGAGTTATGACGTAAATGTTTTAATCAAATCTCAATGTCGTGAAGAAGGCCGAATGTAACGTTGATAGGGAATTAATTTATTATTTATCATCTCTTATCTAAATTAAATATTAAATGTATTCCGTAAATTAAATATTATCTATAGAAAGTGTTAATGAAGTCTACCGACCCCAAAGTTTGTAAAATGCTTTATTAGGCATTAAACAAAATTCTTCAGTTTGTACCGGAAACTCTTATTAAATTCAAAAGCTTTTTAAATAATAATTTCTTATTCATAAATTATGAATCTTCTCTTACTATTTTCTCATTGACTCTCACTTGAGTTTTTTACTTTTTCTTACATATATATGGATATATATATATATATATATATATATATGTTAATATATATAGAAAGTATTGGATTCATGTCAAAAATTCGTTGTCGAGATTTTGATGGATATACACTTTTTGAGGTCCCCTGAATCAAAAAAAGGGGTTTTCGCAACATGGTCTGTCTGTCTGTGCGTGTCTGTGTTCAATTTAAAGCATGAGGGTTGAAATTTTATATTTAAGTTAGGCACCCTTGAGGGGTGAAAATAACCTTTTATTACATAATCGGCCAAAAGAGTACTAGTACTTATATACTTTTTCAGTTTTTTCGATTTTTTCGATATTCTCAGCTCCACACGATTTTGATTAAAATTCAAAAATCAATTATTTTTTAGGTGCTCTATAAAATGTATATTCTCATTTTGTCCCTGAAATCTTATTAAAACCCCTTTACTCTTCTACTTCATAGGAGAGGTAGGAGAGATGGTTGCCATGGTAACGAAATATTAATACTGTATATTCCCATGTTTATAAATTTTATATCTTGAATTCGAATATATCGGCGGAAACTAAATTTCGACACAAAAAAATCTTGTGTGACAAGCCTACCTTCGGTAATCTAAATTTGTGTGCTGCGCGACCAGTCACACCAGATTTATTTATTTAATTAATTTATTTATTTGATAAAACTCCCAACAGGAGATTCCTATATCTATATTATATATGTATATTGATTTTAATTAAATTTCATATAGCGTTCTCAAGAAAGTTAAACTTGAAATTATAAACGAATTATTTTTTACCTCAAAACTGTCTGGAACCTTATTTATTTATTATTAAATCTTAATATCCTTTATATAAAATATATTGGTCTTGTTAATAAAATAAATGAGGAAGCAACCCTTCGAAAGGAGATGGTGTCTAGGGCCTATTAAAACATTTTACTATTTAATTAGTATTCATGAATTTATCCCTATTATAGACTAGTATTTAATAAATATCAATATATAAAAAAATTCAGAATACATAAGTCAAGATTTGCTCTTATAGAAGACGTTTAGAGAAAATATTTTTTTTATCTACAATTTCGTTGTTTTTTCATTAGAAATTTTTTTTTTATTTATTTTTTTTTTTTTTACATACTGGAAGATTTATTAGAATCCTTCCTAAGTCATAATCAAGATTAGTTTGTATTTACTTGATTATAGGCCCCGTATCACTGATATTTATTGAGCAGGCTATTCGATATCATTAATTCATTTTCTTGGAAATATATTTTGTTAATTTGTAACAAATATTATGAAACAAAGGTTATTTAAATATTAAATAATATTTAATTAAGAGGTCATAACTACTAATTCGTTTATACAAATTTTATAATTATCAAGCATCCATGTCATGCTGGAAGAAACTTAAATATTGGGATAAAAACTCCCTGGGACTGATAAAATGATATGTATTATGTGTTACTATTTTACTCCTTCAGAGCAGAGTTCTAGCTTCAAATCAATGGGTCAGTGCTTTGTTTACTTCTCGATCTAAACGATGAAATTTATTGGCTACCAAATAATAATCATAATAATAAAGAATCCCTCCCTTAGCTCAAAAAAAAAAAATTGTAATATGATTATAATGTCGTAATCACTTCTAATTTGACAAGATTATTACTATTAATTATTATACTTTACAAATAACTTTTCAAATTCAACTCCATGACGATGATTTTAGTGTATTTATTTATAGTATTTCCTTTTGTCCATTAGTTTGCCGACCTTCAAATAGCGATCTATTTTTTTAACCATAGAAAATTATACATTATTCATTGAATTTTGTTTTCGGAGGTTTTGGATAATGTTGAGACGCATTAACACAATAATAGTCTTATAAAATCGAACAAGAAGGCTGCATTTGGATTTTCATCTAAAAAAACCGAGAAGTGGAGGCTCGTGGCTAATCTGATAAGCTGCGGATTACGAATCTAGAGTTGCTACCCAACTCGGGTTCAAATCCCACTTGCCGTGAAAATTTCCAAACATTGCCAATGTCTCTTCCGTCTCTGTGCTATTGGAGTTATTTTCTATTGAGAAATTGTAAAAAAAAAGAAAAAAATCTGGTGTGACTGGCGCACAGCACACAACTTTCTCTTACCTTCGGTAATCGAAAGTTGTGTACTGTGCTTGTCACACCAGATTTTTTGTGTCGACATGTATTTAGTTTCCGACAGTATGGTACATTCGATTTTCAAGATGTAAAATTTATAAGTATGGCAAAATGTTTATATTTTGCTACCATGGCAACCATTTCTCCTATCTTTTCTATGGAGAACAAGAGTAAAGTGGTCTTCAGAAGATTTCAATCACAAAATGAGAATATACATTTTAAAGAGCAACTAAAAAATAGTTGATATATGAATTTTAAAAAAAATCGTTGGAGCAAATTTTTGAGAAAATCGAAAAAAACTGAAAAAGTGCATCAGTAAAGTACAAGTACTTTTTGGTCGATTTTGTTCAAAAGCTTCGTGTCACGTCCCATGGGGGTGTCTAACTTAAATATAAAATTTCAACCTCCTAGCTCTTTTCGTTCTTGAGATATTTTGTTCACAGACACACACACAGACAGACACACAGACAGACAGACACACACACACACAGACAGACCATGTCGCGAAAACCACTTTTTTGGATTCAGGGGACCTCAAAACGTGAAGATCCATCAAAATCTCGACATCGAATTTTTGACATGAAACCAATACTTTCTCTCTATATATATATTACATATATACATAGGTAAGAGAAAGTAAAAATGAAATGAAGAGTACCACGGATCTGCCGATTTGTACTCAGCTTACCCTAACCAAATATTAGTAGAATTTTTAATTATAGACCACATTTTTGTTATTAATTTATTTATTAAAAATATAAATACTGTACAACGTTTCGACTGCTTATTCTGCAGCCGTTATCAAGTACTGTGCACTTGCTCCGTTCAAGTGAACTTTTCTTTATTCTCAAATAACTGTTTCGATCGCTGCTACTGCCAGTTTTCTTCAGTGAGAAGATGTCAGAATTTCAAGGAGCAACCATCTGAATTTTACTGGGATGAAATATTAGATCCCACTTCAATAGCCCTCGGGTAACAGGAGTTCCTATGGAAGGGACGTAAAGATGCAGTCTTCGAAAGGAGTCGGTGCTGAATGGTCCCTCCTCAAACTAGGACCTCCCTAGCATAGAAGAGGTTGGATAAAAGGAACCGGGTGGAACTAGAAATAAGGATTAGTTCATTAGCTAGAAATATGAACGCAGGAGGAGGAGGTTAGAGATAGGAAATTATGTAACTTCACGGGGTGCCGGTAAATGGCAATGGCCAGAGGCCAGTTAGGATTTGAGGTGTGTGTCTGCATGCACGAAAACACCTCGAGTAAATAAACGGGGATCTCGGAAGGAATTTCAATAATAATAATAATAATAATAATAATAAATATAAGAACAAATTTTTGACAGATGTTAATTAGCTTAAATTGTAGAGCATTCCGAAAACTCTAGTTACTCTCTTCCATACAATTATTATAATAACTGATGAAGACTAGTAACAGTAGCGGTCTAAACAGTTGTTTGAGAGAGAGAGAGGAGAGAGTAAATAAATTACCACTGTGCTACAGCCATGGGGCTTTAAAATATTTAAGTTATATTTTTTGGACTGA
>JAKCPI010005517.1:0-11402 GCA_023213315.1 Euborellia annulipes
ACACTACGCCCTCTTATCGGGAAAAACATGCGTAACTACTTCGCTCCCGTTGCCCCTTAAAAGGCAGATCTATATTTCTATTTGTTCTTCTTATTATTGTATAATATAATATCCACTTGTTAATTGTAACAACGAAGGATACCCAGAATATTTTAATAATTCCTTCTTTTGTATAAAATAAGGCTAAACAAATTCACAAAGAAGGAAAAAAAAAAGATTAGTGGAATATTAATCTTGAAAGGACAAAATGAAACAAATGATTTTTTAATTAAGTTACTTGACATAGTGAGGTGATTCGAATCGAATTTTTCTTCTTTCTGTTCTCTTGTGATGCGCAGCTACATAACGATCTTATATATCTACAAAACCCTTTTGTGAATAAATGAATAATTAATAGTCCTTATTCATTCTAGCTACTTTATTTCCTATCTTTAATGCCTCGTCTACATTCTTTTTTTAAATAATTTAATATTTGAGTGGAGATCGGAGTGCTTTCTCTCCATTCAGAACGTTCTGGTAAACACACATGTTGCCATATTTCCGTATTCATAAACGAGACTTGATTACCTGCTTGTGTCTGACTCCATTGAGTAAGAGCTAATTGAACAAGTTGAACTAGTTCGTGTATCTAATCATAGACGTTACTTAAGCAAGATCTGTTGAAGTCCGAGCTCCAAAAAACATTGTTTGATTGCTAAACTAATTGTTTCATTTAGGATAAGTAACAGGAGAAGAAAAATCAGCTGTATTTCATTGCATACTAATGAAATACAGCTGATTTTTCCCAGGAGAGGAAACTCCTGTTTACTTATTGTAGGCTAATATCAACTATAAGCCCTACGTAGGCCTATCTACTTCCTTCGTTTAGTTCAGGTAGTCCAGGTCAAGTCATTGACCAGATATTCTTTGAACGGATAAAATCAACAAATCTCGGCCACCCTGACCTCTGCAGTCGAAAGGAAAATATCAAAAAAGTGGCAGACATTGTATATTGTAAGGAAAAAATTCTCCTGCTCGCATCCTTTTCATTAAATAAAAAATATTTGTTTAATATAAATAAATATTAACCTTAGAATAAGGTTACAGTGGACACAAAATTATGACGTTGTTACTCAAACTAAGCAACCTGAGCTTATTCGTTTTTATTAGATTTTACGTCCACACTATCCGTACGCTTATTTCTCCACGAAGAGTCGAGATATGAAAATAACGTGTGTTAAAAGAATGGCAGGAGGTAGCAGCCAGGAAGGAGCGTCTCCAAAACAATGAAACTCCCAGATATTCGCGACGTTTCGGTCCAAATTTATTTGACCATCATCTGGCAATCAGGCTACAATAGATTTTTTATTCATAATTAACATCATTAACACTTAAAATATTACAATGGTTGTTATTTTTAATTTGACTGATTGCCTGATGATGGTCAAATAAATTTGGACGGAAAAATTCCGAGACTATTTATACTTTAGTACCAAAGAAAAAGAGTTCAAACTTCTAGTTAGATTATTTCCCTTTAAGGTCCTACTAGTCCAGCTGAACTCTAACTAGCGTGGGTAGAAGGAAAAGGGTGAGGATTTGGTCTCCCCTTCCGCATGGCGATCCCCTACCCTAGACCAACCAAAAGTGTTCAAATGGACATTATTATTAATTTATGAACCACCCTCTTCCTCTGTTGATTTGCAACTAGACTCTCATTTACGATGACCAATGTAAATCAGCCACACACACATTCATCCATATAATTGTTGCCCGATGCAATAATGAAATGGAAATTACGATTGCGATTGGCAAATAAAAGCTGAATAGTTCTAAAACTCATCCCATAAACAATTGATTATAAACTTTATTAATTTCCCTCTCCTCATAATTATATGCAAACCACCGATTTCGTTAATCGCATAAATTGATTTTTAGTGTTGATAATATCAAGCAGTTTTGAAACAATGTTGTTACTTTCCTGTATTATAACAAAGTGAGCTTTTAAATTTTATTATTACGGATAAATTACTCAAGCTAATTGATTTAAATAAATTTTCATCAAACCGAATCCACATCACCTGGTTTTTAAGGTTATCACTAGTGATATTGTCACTATCTCTAACCACTCGACTGGAATGCTGGCACATTTTGTATAATTACAAAAAATTTTAAAGTGTAGAAAATCGATTATAAATTTTTATATGGCTCTATCTAGAAGTATTCATTTGAATGAATGAATTTATTAAGCATTCAGAGGCTTTATTTTTTGGCTGCTATTTCTGCCCTTTATTATTCTTCATATTAATTATAAAATTATATAGGTTTTATTTTTGTTGCTTGGCTAAATAAATACCATCTGGATGATTGATGATCTAAAATCCGGATAATCCATTTTTTCTATATTTGCATATTCAGTTGAGAATTTTAGACTTTAGTAGGAGAAAAATTATACAAAAATTATAGTTATTAGGCCTAGTTGTAATTTGTATAAAACTTTTTGGTTTTTGATTTCAGAAATTTTAAATAATAATTATAACTTTTTATATTTTATGTAAAGTCATGAACTTCTTTTTTCATGACTTGATTTAAAAATATTAATACTTTTATTAATTTATTCATTAAAGGGGGAGGTGTCAAAGCTGTTCGCATGTTTTTGTTAAGAGATGGCTTTAAAATCCTCTCCCCTTTAGCCAACCACAGAGCTTGCTTTGGGCTGCCGGGGACTGTTTGGGAATACGTACCTACATTTCCTATTATTTTAAAAATAATTCATTTCTTTTTTTTTGAAAAATATGAAGACACAGTTTGTTTGAAAATACGAGTTGCACTCTCATTCCAGGGTGAATAAAAAGAGCTATTTATCATTTTATTCATTCATTCATTTGTCATTTAATTTCTACAAGTGTCAACTTTTCAATTCCTTTGGCCACTCTAAAGTGTTAATTGAATTAGTTTTTTTTTTTCTTATAAATATTTTCTCTCTTTTGGTTTTATATCAACTTTTATTTGAATTCTTTTTCTGACTATTTTCCTAAAGTGTTTTTTTTCCTTTCTCTTTAAAGAGTACATCTCTTTATTGGATATCGGAAGAGATTAAGAAGTGAATTGATTTCCAATAATCGCCAGCATGTGTGTGTTGAAGAAACCAAAATGGATTATCATAATGCAGATTTAATCTAGCAGGTTACCTAAGAATATAATAATAACCTTGGGTTGTTGTTCTGTATGGAAATAAATGCAGCAGCCAGCCACTAGACTAAAAAAATTCCATTTCCATATTTTGGCTTTTCTTTTGTTACTGCCTCGCATGAAAAATAAAGAGAGCTGTCAAATGGCCTTGTCCTAAAAATAAAACAAAAAAAAGTGATATATAATTTTATTACAAATCATAATCTAGAACTATAAAAGCGCGCTACAAATAAAAAAGTGTAAAAATGGCTGATAAATGTCATTTATATATCTGAGTAGAATTTAATGAAAATGGTCGTGCACTACCGCCATCAAAGTAAAAAATACAATTTTTTGTTTTTAGAGAAAAGGCTTTTAATATAAAAAAAAATAGTCAAATCCTAACAAAAAACATCAGCCATATTTTTTTTTTAACACTCACTTTTTCCCCATACACACTCACACACACAAACACATCGACATAGCCTTTTCGGCAACTCAGGCCATATAAGACTTTAACGATAGCTAACTCGTATTTTGTTAATATATATATTTGGGGTCCAGGCATATTTATTTAAGCCATTTGCTATACAAATAAAATCATTGGACTGCCTGGAACCCGCGACCCTTGATATAGAAGGCCAGCACGCTAGCAACTTCACCGCCCGAGGGCGTCATCCATATTGTTGGTACCTATTTTATTTGTTATATATAATTATTTTAATTTTTGATTAAATTTGGAGTAGATATACGAGGGCAGGTCAATAAGTCCGTGAGTTTTTGAATTTCCCGCCTCTTAACTGAAATGGCAACACTGGTCCTGTCAGCAAGTAACTATCAGCTGACTCCTGTCAAAATTTGAACCATGAGTAGAATTTAATGAAAAATGGTCGTGCACTACCGCCATCAAAGTAAAAAATACAATTTTTTGTTTTTAGAGAAAAGGCTTTTAATATAAAAAAAAAAAATAGTCAAATCCTAACAAAAAACATCAGCCATATTTTTTTTTTTTAACACTCACTTTTTTCCCATACACACTCACACACACAAACATATCGACACAGCCTTTTCGGCAACTCAGGCCATATAAGACTTTAACGATAGCTAACTCGTATTTTGTTAATATTTATATTTGGGGTCCAGGCATATTTATTTAAGCCATTTGGTATCCAAATAAAATCATCGGACTGCCTGGAACCCGCGATCCTTGGTATAGAAGCACGCTAGCAACTCCACCGCCCGAGGGCGTCACCCGTATTGTTGGTACCTGTTATATATAATTATTTTAATTTTTGATTAAATTTGGAGTAGATATACGAGGGCAGGTCAATAAGTCCGTGACTTTTTGAATTTCCCGCCTCTTAACTGAAATGGCAACACTGCTCCTGTCAGCAAGCAACTATCAGCTGACTCCTGTCAAAATTTGAACCAGCTGGGTCTTTTAGTTTTTGTTTGATATCCATTAATATCAGACTACCTCGTGATTTGAGAAGGCAATGGAAAAAAGTGAATTTTCTGTGTTCCATGGCAAAAATCCACGAATTGGGATACGAATTGCCCCACCGCCCTATTCTCCGGATTTAGCCCCGAGTGACTATTTCTTGTTTCCAAACCTGAAAAAATGGCTCAGCGGAAAGAGATTTGACTCCAACGATGAAATCCTCTCACAAACAAATACTTATTTTGATGTCCTCGACAAATCTTATTTTTGGAAAAAAATTGGAAAAACTTTGGACAAAGTGTATTTTTATTCTCCTTCTACTACATCAATTAACCAACTATATAAAAAACTTCCTATACTATTTATTATAATTAAAATACTCCTTAGAACAATAATATTTATACAATTTATTTTCAAACATAACCATCAATTATTCAGAGTCCCGTAACAAGAAGAATGAGAAACGTTTGTATAGCAAATATTAAATAATTGAATTATCAATATTTAAACAGATGTTGGAAACAGAAAAAAATAGCCTTTTGGAATTAAACAAGCCTGTTATTAAAGAAAATCTCGACAAATAGATTCTACGATTAAATCCTTTTGTGTTCTCAAGGTAAAAGAGAAGACAATTAAATAGCCTATTATACACGATCTCTTCTGCAAAGACTTCATTCACTGAATAACTGCAAAGACGTCATATTATTTTTTTTCTTACTCACCTCTTCGCTTTTTTAGTCACTCGTATTAATACTGACCTGCAATAAAAACTCAACACCGTGTTATTTTATAAGAAAGCTTAGTCTAATGTCTATTAGAGATATTGTAATTTTTTATACATTTAATATTAACTATTTTATATTGTAGTTTTCCAAGTAAATTTAACACAAAATTAAACAATTAAAGGGGCGAGTCTCGAAAAACCGTTAATAGCCGATTCAGAAGCTGGTTACTCTAGACGGCAAGAGATGGCGTTAATTCTGCCCATAAGGAAACAAACGTTTGAGCTCCATATCTTCAAAATTGTGGCTGCTGGAACCTCTCAAAATCAGTACCTCGAGACGAGAACCTTAAATAAAATAAAGAAAAATATGTCGAATATTCAATTTGTGGAGCAAATCAAGAAAAGGCCAAAAAAAATCGGCCCGTGCAGGGCTCTAGTGCTTGCTCTATATATTTGAATAGGAGAATTAAATTCATGTATGATACACAAGGTTTTTTGTTTCAATGATTTATTTATTTAACATTAACACTTTATACGTATTTCGACACCATATGTGTCATCATCGGAAGTGAATTACATACTGAATGGAGGCTCTATATATTAACATATAGGTCTATAAGTAAGAGAAAGTAAAAATCAAAGTGTTACGTTTTTTGCCATATAGTACGAGTATATTTTTAAATCAAACCAAATAAATTGAGTAAAAGTCGCTCTTTTATTAAAAAATTGTCAGAGTGAATTAAATCACTCTTCAATGGACGCAAATATCATTAATTATTAAACTTTTTTCTCTCAAACTTTCAGATCTATCTTTAATAATATTTTTATTTTATAATAAAAAAAAAAAAATATATCTATCTTCCTCGGCCAAGTGTTGGATTACTCAATTCGGAAACGAGAGGCGAATTTGACAAACGACCCACTGATGAATTGGATTGCCCTCGTTAATGAAGACGCATCTTCTCCCGATTTCTCTCAAGGGAGAGACGATGGGTGGTGGGGGTGACTGAAATAAGAGAAGGGAGAGGTCAATTATCAGCCCGAGGAATGAATAAATCCCGCCCTAGCTAGTACATTTACATTCAATGCATTTTATTCTCTGATTTTATATTTTGTGATTTAAATTCCGAGCATTCATCTCTCGTGTTCAAGTCTAAGTCACACCAGGGAATTTTCTTTTATTAAATTATTCTTTTTCTTGACTGACTTCCGTGAAATGGGAGACTAAAAAGAAAGAAAAAAATTCGGCCGTCTATTTGAATCATTTAGTAACCAATAAATTTGATCTCACAAGGCCATGAAGCAAGTGTTGTGTGGTGTGTGGTCGGGGAGTGTTATTGCCGATCATTGTTACCGTTGATGGGGGTCGTGTGGTATAAACTTATATTAATGGTGAGTTGAATAAAATATGAATTTATTTATTCATTTAATGGAGTATAGGCTACCACCGTGTATCATGACGAGTATTATTTTCCAAAAGTTATAATAATGATAATAATAAAAATCTGGTTTGACTGGTCTCTTACCTTCTGGGCTTGTCACAGCAGATTTTTCGTGTCGACGTATATTTAGTTTCCCCCGATATATTAAAATTCCAGATGTAATAAAATGTATAAGTATGGGAAAATTTTGTTACCATGGCAACCATTTCTCCTATCTTTCCTAAGAAGTACAAGAGTAAAGTGGTCTTCAGAAGATTTCAATGGCCAAATGATAATATACATTTTAAAGAGCATCTAAAAAATAATTGATTTTTGAATTTTAATCAAAATCTTTGAAGAGAATTTTAAGAAAATTGAAAAAAACTGAAAAAGTACATCAGTAAAGTACCAGTACTCTTTGGCCGATTTTGTTCAAAAGGTTCGTATTACGTGCTAGAGGGGTCCCTAACTTAAATATAAAATTTCAACCTTCTAGCTCTTTTCGTTCTTGAGATATTTTGTTCACAGACACACAGTGTTGCGAAAACCACTTTTTTGGACTCAGAGAGCCTCAAAACGTGAATATCTATCAAAATTTCGACATCGAAATTTGACATATACTTTCTCTTTATATATTAAGATATATATAAATAAGAGAAAGTAAAAAAACTACTGTTTTTATAACAATTCTATGTTTTACTTTAATTATATGCTTCTTTAATCAGCTGTAGAGATCTTGTGTTATGAAGCAGCAAAATTGGAATTTGATTATAAAATTTAAAATACTTCCCTTCATTGTCAAAATTTCCTGTTGGCTTCCCTCGACATTTCTAGATTATCTAAATTCCTCTATAAGCAATTAAAATTACCCTGCTTTGTAACATAACTTATGAAAACTCTTCCTATACATAGCCTATCTCTGTGTGTTGTGTTTTGGGTTTGACTAGTTTTGTTTATACGGTATTTATAAATTGAGAGGAAAAAAATAGATTTTAGTTTTACAACTAGTTAATTTACTTACGTGGCGAGGTAGACGATTGAAATTATATGTACAATACTATAAAACATTTGAAAAAAAAAATTAATGTTTGAATAGTTTAAAATATCTGATTAAATATTTAGATATCAAAGTGTATTGTTATGTGTATAGTAACTTATAATTAAAGATGATTAAAATCAAGGAGAACTTGATATTTTGTAGAGAACAAAAGAAACGTTGTTTATTTATATAATACAGTAGAGTCTTGCTAATCCGGCCTAAACGGGACCGTCCCTATGCCGGATTCTGAAAATACCGGTTTACCCGAAACACATAAAATGTATACATAATAGTATATCTTCTTCTTCTTCTTCTTCTTCCTCGCCCCATTCCCGCGATTCTGGGTTGGCGGACCTCAGTTTTTCCCCTCCAACCCTATCAAGCGTTTTTACGGCCGGAAGAATTAGGACAGGCCGGCCCGTCGCACGGTCTGACTGCTGTTGAAAAGAGAAAGGAAGAGACAGACATAAGAACTGAAGGACTACCTGTCCCAGCTCAGGCAGCTCGTGGTCGCCATTCACATATCCACAAGATGTGGGCCCCTGAGCGAGTACATATTATTATATAATGCATACATAGTTATCTCTTGAAAACAACTCTAATGGCACTTTATTTTCTTAAATTACCCCTTTTTTTTGCTTCAATATCCCTTTTCAACTGCCGGATTAGAGAGTATCGAAGTCCATTTGTATATAAAATTAATACCTTGTATTATTTTTTACTTTCTCGTACCTCTATATATGTTAATATATAGAGAGAGAAAGTATTGGATTCATGTCAAAAATTCGATGTCGAGATTTTGATGGAAATACACGTTTTGAGGTCCCCTGAATCCAAAAAGTGGTTTTCGCCACATGGTCTGTCTGTGTGTCTGTGAACAAAATATCTCAAGAACGAAAAGAGCTAGGAAGTATTTAAGTTAGGCACGTGACACGAAGCTTTTTAACAAAATCGACCAAAGAATACTAGTACTTTACTGATGCACTTTTTCAGTTATTTTCGATTTTCCCAAAATTCGCTTAAACGATTTTTTTTAATTCATAAATCAACTATTTTTTAGATGCACTTTAAAATGTATATTCTCATTTTGCCATTAAAATCTTCTGAAGACCACTCTACTCTATAGAAAAGATAGGAGAAATGGTTGCCATGGTAACAAAATATAAATATTTTCACATTTACACCTTGAAAATCGAATGTTCCGTACTGTCGGAAACTAAATACATGTCGACACAATAAATCTGGTGTGACAAGCACAGAACACAACTTTCGATTACCGAAGGTAAGAGAAAGTTGTGGCGTTGTGACTGGCGCAGTCACACCAGATTTTTTAATTCTTATCTTTTCTCTTTGTGACGACTTTTATATTGTTATAAATATTGATGTTTTTAAGAAGGGCGGCGTTGTCCAACTCTTCTCCAATAAGTGTTATTAATTCTGTAATTAGAAATTTCATTCAAAAGAAGAATGAGCGGCTAGCACCCCCCACCACCTCTGCGCCTGCTAGCAATGATTCGCCCTTCTCTCTTTTCTATGTGCCAGGGCTGTCGGAGAAAATTCAAAAAATATTCCCGCTGTGCGTACGGCTTTGTCATCCAGAGGCAGTATTTCCTTTTTAAATAATACTAGTATGTAGTAGCTCCCCCATGAACAACGTAATATGCTTAATTCGTTGCCTTGACTGCCCTAATCCCACTAGTGTCTATTATTCCAGACTAATTTACAAATTTACTAAAAACCCAATGTTGTTTAATTTCTAGACAAAAAAATAGGATTTGCCCTCCCCCTCATTTACAGCAATAATAGTCTCGAGTTCAAAGATTCATTTTCTGTTCTGGGAGTGACAATTACATCTGATCTCTCCTTGAGCAACCACATCTCTTCTGTGGTTAAATCTACAGCAAGGAAATTGGGTTTCCTATTCAAAACGAGGCGTTACTTTTCCTCCCAACAACTCCTAATCCTCTATAAAGCCCAAATTCGGCCGTGTCTTGAATATAGGGGGTCGAAAGACGCTCTCTCCTCCTTGGAAGCCATACAGAGGCGTGCAATTAGACTGATAGGTGATTCTACCCTTACTGCATCCCTACAGTCACTAGATCATAGAAGAAGCGTGTCTGCACTCTCTCTTCTACAGGTATTACCATGGTCAATGCTCTGCCGAATTAAAATCAATTATCCCACCCAATGCAACATATTCACGGAACACAAGAGAGGCATCTTCCCAGCATCCCTATGCTGTTCAGATCACGACTAACAGAACTAATCAATTTCATTCTTCCTTTGTCCCCATGACCACCCGTGATTGGAACAAGCTCCCTGCGTCTATCTTCCCCAAAACTTACAATCTTCAGACTTTCAAGTCTAACCTCAACAGGCATCTTCTCAGTTCCAGCAGTTGGGTTTCCCTTTTATGCTTCTCCTTTTGTTTTTATTTTCTTCCTGGCTGCATGTGACTATTGGTCATTATAGGTCTTCGGACCTTATGCACCCATTCAAAAAAAAAAAAAAAACTATTACTAGTACTTGTAATTCAATAGCCATTCATACAATTAATATTAAAACATGATGACATTACATGAATAGGATACACCAATGAACATTTACATCTAAAAACAGCGCCCTAACATTAACCTTATCATTTATTGATAATAAAAGGAGATGTCTAAAGGGATTTAAAAAAAAAATATTAAAAATTCATCTTATGTAGTTCCGGAATATTATAAAAATTTACTATTCATTTTTTTTTTTTAAGTTTTTTTTAGTAATTTTTTTGGGAGAAGGGCGGGAAGCAAAATTTGTTTAGAAACAATCTCTCCCTTTTAAACAATCAATTTATTTTACTGATAATTATAACGAATTTAGATGGAATTACACGGTTTAATAATCATAATGTTTATTCATTAATTTTATATTAAAGAAATGAATATTCATAAAGAATGAATTCTATAGAGTATTGTATGTTATAGGGGACATAAATAGAGACAATTTATTTTGTAATATAATTTGAAACACCTTGTATATTCTCTAATTTATTATAACTGCATATACACTCGTTCGTGTCTATAGCTAGGCTATTTTACTCTTGTTTTTAATCCATTTTATATTCGACGTTTATATTTAAATATTTTTTTTCTTTCATAATTTATTCATGAATAACTGAGTGGTTAAAAAAAAATAAGTTAAAAGAAAAAGCAAAGAGATGGGAAAAATTATGTAAACATTTTGATAAAAAATAGAGATCAAATTATTTATATAAATGAATTTCTTTTTTTTTAAGATTCAAATAAAATCCCAAGGAAAAAAATAATAATTCGCTGTATTTTTTTTATATACTGTAGAATTCGTTTAATAATTATTCATGTTCATTGGAGTGCTCAAACCAAAAGGGTGTTGCATACAGGGATGGACATAAAAAAGGACCGTGATCCGGCAAGCGTAAATATCACGATCTCTTTATAACCAGTTAAGTAATGTTCAAAAATTTTTCTAATGGAGTTATTTTTTTTTTTTCATCTTGAGGGAAAGTTGAAAATAAAGGAAAAGTAAAATTGTATTTGTTATCCTATCAAGGAGACCTTAAGGTCTATTCATTATAAACGCCTTTATTACTTTCTCTTACCTCTATGT
>JAKCPI010005518.1:0-18090 GCA_023213315.1 Euborellia annulipes
GTGTATGTAAGTAGGGTCTTGTAAAATTTGTATTCATTACGAATGCAAATTAAAACATCCACCGTGGGACATCATCTTCAGAGCCAAAACAATGTGTTTAGCTTTTTAGGTTTATCAGTCATAGGAAGGATATGTGTATTGGGGCTATCTTCTTCATCTCTTCTATCTTTTTCAGCTTAATTTAAATGTTAATAAATAAATACACATAATCCTTTAAGGATATACTACATTATATAGAAACTCAGGGGAGTATAAAACATTTCTGCGCTCACGCTTCTTTCTTTTTTTTTGGGGGCTCTACTGATCCTCTGAGTATCAATCGAATGTTTTTCGATTTGGGGAATGATGTCTTCTATACTGTATTAGGGTGGTCGTTATTCTTTCCCATTAAATAGGACGGCAGTGATTGGGGCACTGCAACGTTAGGTGATTGTGACAGGGACTCCCGCAAAGAAATGTCTATTCCCTAATTGACTGATAAAGTTCAGAAGAAAAAAGAGGATTCTCTATTAACGCGTTTTTTGCAAGAAAGATTATCTAAATCTTTCAATCGAAAACCGGTCGTCCACCGATACTTCTGGCTCGAATGTTTTTAGTAGAGGGTAGGTTAGAGTGGAGTGGTATGGTCGGATAGGATAGGTGTTGTTTAGCTTTTTTATACATTCCGACCCTCACCATACTTTAACATAATCAAATCCTTGACTCCGGTCTTGTACTTACCGGATCGCATCCTACCGTTTTTCTATTTTCATTTCTTCTTCAACTTTACTTGGGTGTGGGCGCGTTTCACCGTTCCGTTATCGATAACTTAAGTGAAATATAGACTTACCTGTTCATTTAGAGGCTCGTGTTTCGCGATCGTCTCAAGAAAGAAGAGTGGGCTCTCCACTGAAGAGTTAGGTGGCCAACTGAGCCACAGAGGGGATTGGTGTAGGGGTTAGGATTTGAAGACAGAAGACTTGGGTTTCTGCGAGTACTTCTTCAAGGTAACTAATTTTTAATATATAAAAGGAATTGAAAAAAACAGCTGATTATTAATGAAATATCATTGACAATACGACTAACCAATTATTATGCGTATATTTAGCTTTCAATTCTCTCAATATTTTTTTCAAATTCCACTTTTAATAATAATAATAATATTTATTTAATATTTATAATTTTCTCCTTTTGTTTCAGATGGGTGGTTGGAGTGGGGCTGCACTTCGGCGTTCTTCGAATGCAACCAAGAATTCTTCAGTACGTAAATATTTAATTAAATCCATTCAAAATAATTACTCAAAGATATAAGAAAAATACTTTCTTTTTTTAGTCAAACGGCATCATTATAAAAATTTAGAAATATTATTTCTCATCATTCTTAATGCCGCGGTGGCATGAAAAATTTCAAGATAAAATAAATAGGAAAGTATAAGAAAACAAGAGACAATGATAAATTGATCTAAAATGTCAACTCAAATAAATAATATTTTTGTTTTGATAAATAAAAAATAAAATATATCAAATCTTAAAGAAGCTCATTTATTTTTTTTTTTAATCACGCTTAATTTCTTTGATATTAATTTTTAAATTTATTTTTTTTTTTATAGGTGACACATCAAAAAGTATGAACAAACAAATACGAAAATATTCGGTTTTAATTTTTACTATATTTATGTCGCTATATTATTCCCTCTAATAAAGTGAAATAATTAATTAAGAAAAATTATATTCAAATATTAAATATCAATGAACTTCTTTCGAAATAAAAATGAATATTTGAATTCTATCAATAGACTCTTTTTTACCTATTGCTTCGTTCTTGGTAAAACTGATAGTTAATTTAAGAATTAAGCAAATTTATCATTGATCCTCAATATCTTTAATGAATCTTTAAAAGTCATTCCACTAATCAAACTCTTATAATCAGCCATGCAACATCATGATTTGCCCAAGAACACTTTGGAGGATAGGTAGGCCAAAGGAGATGAGGCCCTTTAAAGAAAAGCTAATCTCTGAAAATTTGTGTATGTTGATTCGGCATCATTGTTACCTTTAATAAGTGAGACAGATTCTTAAAGATATTCTTTTTGCAGATTTGACCACTACAACTGAATAAGCTGAATTGAAAGAAATCCGTCGAATGAACTTCAACCTCCTTGAAGGTGGTTTTAGGCTTCTACTGAGCATAATCACATAAACATACAAATTCATAAATTTTTTAATATCTGTTTTTAATTTTCTTTTAATTTTTTTTTTTTTAGAATTTGAAAACTTCAGCAAAGGCAGCATCGGCACAGCATACTTGCCTGGCTTGGGGAGAAGAGGGTGAGTTATGCAAACAGGATTTTTTATCCTTGCGGCTTCTTGTCGTGAAACGAGAATATCTTTCATTTTAAGTCTAGCAAAAGATTCGTTGTTGTTGTTGCTGTTGTGTTTATCTATAGGTGTCCACTAATTTTGTTAAATTGCTTTTTATTTTCCTCTACCTATGTATATATGTAATATATATATAGAGAGAAAGTATTGGATTCATGTCAAAAATTCGATGGTTTCGAGATTTTTGATGGATCTTCACGTTTTGAGGGTCTCTGAATCCAAAAAAGTATTTTTTTGGCAACATGGTCTGCCAGTGTGTGTGGGTGTGTGTGTGGATGTGGGGGGTATCAATTAAAGTATGAAGGAATTGAGCTATGAGGCTGAAATTTTATATAAGTTAAACACCCTCTGGGACTGTAAGGTATGTAATGCTTTTTAATCAAACGCCAAGAGTACTAGTAATTTTCAACATGTTTTTCAGTTTTTTCGATTTTCTCAAAATTTGCTCCAACGATTTTTTTTAAATTCTAAAATCAATTATTTTTTAGATGCTCTTAAAATGCGATACCTCATTTTGCGATTTAAACTTCTTGAACACCAATTTTTACTCTTTGTGTTTCAGAAAGATAGAGAAATGGTTAATGCCATGATAACAAAATATAAATATTTTTCCCATACTTATGCGAACCTTGCGGCTAGTGTTTAATAAAAAAGAATCTTATTATCCATCAATCTCTTCAAAAATAAAAAGAAAAACCCAATCATAACATATCACGCAATTTGGTATCTCAAACTATTCATTTTATATATTCCAAAAAATCAATTTTTTTTTTATTCATTTATAAAATTGCATAAAAAAAAATTTATTTTAAGAGAAAGTTAACGAAGAAATGCTAAAAAAGTAAAACCAAAAGATGATATTAATAGATACTGTAATTTTCATTAAATAAATTATTATTGATATGCTCTGATTATTTTTGTAATAAAAAAAAAAGTTTATCAAAAGACAAAAGAAATTTTAAATATTAAATAATTCATTTTTTACTTTCTCTTACCTATGTATATATGTAATATATATATAGAGAGAAAGTATTGGATTCATGTCAAAAATTCGATGTCGAGATTTTGATGGATCTTCACGTTTTGAGGTCCCCTGAATCCAAAAAAGTGGTTTTCTCGACATGGTCTGTCTGTGTGTGTGTGTGTGTGTGTGTGTGTGTGTCTGTGAACAAAATATCTCAAGAACGAAAAGAGCTAGGAAGTTGAAATTTTATATTTAAGTTAGGCACCCCCATGGACGTGACACGAAGCTTTTGAACAAAATCGACCAAAAAGTACTAGTACTTTACTGATGCACTTTTTCAGTTTTTTTCGATTTTCTCAAAATTTGCTCCAACGATTTTTTTTAAAATTCAAAAATCAATTATTTTTTAGATTCTCTATAAAATGTATATTCTCATTTTGTGATTGAAATCTTCTGAAGACCACTTTACTCTTGTACTCCATAGAAAAGATAGGAGAAATGGTTGCCATGGTATCAAAATATAAATATTTTCCCATACTTATAAATTTTACATCTTGAATTCAATTGTACCCTACTGTCGGAAACTAAATACATGTCGACACAAAAAATCTGGTGTGACAAGCACAGTACACAACTTTCGATTACCGAAGGTAAGAGAAAGTTGTGTGCTGTGCGCCAGTCACACCAGATTTTTTTCATATCAATAGGAAAAAATCTTTAAAAGATGAACTTGGATATAAGTCATATTTCGATTAACAAATATGAAGCGTTCCACTGAATTTCTTCCTCGTTAAGATTGTTAAAAAAAAACCATAATTTTCTTGATAAAAAAGAATCAAAAGCAAAAAGTAAGCCATTATTGATTAAATAAAAGGTTTTTATAATATATACCTCACATACTTTTATTTGAATTTTTTTATATAGGTCTCACACTTTTTTCTCACTCACACTCACACTTTTGTCTCATTCACACAGTCTTTTCGGCAACTCAGGCCATATAAGACTTTGACGTTGATTAATTGTATATATATATATGTATATACAGGGATGGGCAAGTTACTCGATTTTGAGTAACGAGATACAAAATACCAATTACTTCAGATTTTTGTAACGAAATACAAGATACCAATTATTCACGGGTTTGTGTAACGAGATACAAGATACCAATTACGTATTTCAAATACATTGAAAATACCAATTACAAACAAATTTTTCCTTGATTTTAAAATACTTTTTGGAGGGGTAATTCTGGAACTAGAGCCCTGCACGGGTACGGGTTGGCCCGTAGGCCCGTTACCCGCCCGGCCCGCGGGCTTTGGAGGCCATGAAAAAATTACGGGCGGATACGGGAGGGTAGCAAGTCTAAATAAACGGGTTCGGGCGGACGGGCATGCAAATGAAATTTTATTTAAAAATTACTAGACATTCGTTCATTCATTCACTAAATCTCGGGCGGGAATGGGCGGGTTTGAAAAAATTCCGGGCGGGCCTGAAGAATGGTAAAAAATTACGGGCCGGGTACGGGCGAGAAGTCAAAAAAAATACGGACACGGACCGGTCTGGGCCAAAAAAAATCGGCCCGTGCAGGGCTCTATCTGGAACCCTAAATAAATTTAGTTTAGGAAAGTGGTAGCTAAACTTATATTGGAGAATACCTTTGGAAAATCGAAAACAATAAAATTATTCATGACACTAAAAAAAATTTATTTATAAAAATATGAAAAGGTTTCAAAAAACCAAGTTTTCAAAAGTTTTGTCGGATAATCTGGAACTTGATGGAGAATGAATAAACCCGCAAATGAAAACAATCTTTCAACTGGGGCAGAAGAACAAAGATTTAGTCGTTGAGAGCTGGCTGAAAGAAGAAAGCAAAAAAGTTTTTTAACGAAGAGTGAAAATTTGGCGGATTGATTTACTTCTCGTTACTGGTTTTTACTAAGATCCGGAGCAGAGAACCCACACGACGATTACATACAGTAATATTAAATAAATTAAAACGATTTCAGCTCCCTCTGCAAGACTTTTTACACTGCGGCAAATTAAAAAAAAAAAAAAGTATTTGGTATCTCGAATTTCAGATACCAATTACTAAAAAATGTAACGAAATACAAGATAGCAATTACTTTGCCAATTCTGTAACGAGTTACAAAATACCAATTAATATTGTATTTGGTATCTTGTATTTCAAATACATGTAACTGATTAACGCCCATCCCTGTATATATATATATTTGAGATCCAGGCCTTTTTATTTAAGCCATTTGGTATCCAAATGGCTTAAATAAAATCATCGGACTGCCTGGGATCCGAACCTGCGACCCTTGGTTTAGAAGGTCAGCACGCTAACCCCTACACAAAGCCTGATGGCGTTCGTTTTATCAAATTTTTTTGTATTAAATTATACATTTTTTTAGTCAAATCAACAAATATTTTCAAATCTTTCGCTTCCCTCCGCTCTTGTAGCTAGTTTTGAAATTAAAGTCTTAATTGCTAATAAGAATTTAAATTTATTTTATTATTCATTTATATTCTAATTTGAATATATATTTTAATGGATATTTAATAATATAATACTAGGTATTTAATAGTAACTTGAGGCTATTTTTTTAAAATTCTTATTAAATATAAATATTCTTTTGATCTAACAATCAATTTTCATTATTACCATATAATTTGATTGATTATGACGTAATAATCATTTAACTATTAGAATTTTTTTAAATAGCATATCTATTTAAATATCTTTTTATATAGATATCACAACTTCAACCCTAATTCAAAATTTAACATTACTTGAACTTTTAAGTGACAAGATAATTAACAATAAAAATTTTATTTCAAATTTGTTGTTTTTGACCTGCAAAAGGTTAAATTTTATTTGATGAAAAAAATTATACGATCGTAAATGTATGTAAATGTGTGATGATTTTATTTAAATAATATTCGCTTTTTTTATTTCAAAACTCATCATAATTAATTAAATATTTTAAGTAATTATAAAAATTTGCCACAGCGCTGGGTTGGCACGACCCTGGATGCATGTTGTGCAAATAAAATTTTCATTTAATATGCATTATTATGTAAGCAAAAAAACCTTTTATATAAATTGGAGAGATGGAGAAAAAGAATTCCTCTTTATGAGCATGATGTCGCTACTTGTTTACTCACTCACACACTCCCCACCCAAATTATAAACATATACATACACCCATCTATGAAAAAAAAAAAAAAAAAAAAAAAAAAAAAATGCTCTCATGCACGCACCTAAATGTATACATTCCAGACGTCGATGTTTAGGTCAAGGATTTGGGTTGATGTCCTTCCGACAAACAACTAACTCATTCAAGCCGAGTTTGTTTTTATTTCATTTTTCTATGTATAAAATTTAAAACAATTCTTTTAATTTTAAAATATAACATATTGCTTTATAATTCCATTATAACGTAATAATCATTTAACAATTAGAAATTTTTAAATTTAACAATTTTTTTTTAATCCAACAATCAATTCAACAATTGGAATTTTTTTAATAAAATAACTTTTTTTTTATTTTATTTTTATAAAGACATCAAAACTTGATTTTGATGATCCTTTTTTATATATTTTATCAAATAAAAAAGAAATCTAGGTCGAGTTTATTGACTGCGGGATAGTTGGCAAGCGAAGCCTTAT
Source organism: Euborellia annulipes (assembly GCA_023213315.1). Classification (NCBI taxonomy): domain Eukaryota; kingdom Metazoa; phylum Arthropoda; class Insecta; order Dermaptera; family Anisolabididae; genus Euborellia; species Euborellia annulipes. The sequence goes on from JAKCPI010005518.1 coordinate 6,995, forward strand.
ATAAAAAACAAATCCATTTGAGACGGAAAATTTTCAAATATGTTCAAAGAATGAGGGGGGAGAAAGAGGTTCACATTTATTTTTTATTTTTCAAATGTAGTCTAATAATTTATTATCTATCCCCCTCTTCCCCCTTTAAATTTTTTATAAAAGTGATTTATAATATATTAATTTTTAAATATTATTATTAATAATGCCCGTGACCCGTGGCTCAGAGAGAGGACATTAGCTTCTCGTGACTAGAGTCCTGGGTTCGCTTCCCGCCCCAGGCGAGAAAAATTTATTTCATTTGAATTTGTTATCAATCATTTGAAATAAATAGGGATGGGGTCTAAATAGTCTTAGATGCCGAAAAAGACCTTAAATAAATTTAAAAAACAAAAAAATATTAATAATCTTTTAAAACATAGAAGATATCTATCTCATTTATACTGTATATTTCACACCATATAATGTAACATTTTGATGAAATATTTTTTTATTTCCCATCTGATAGAGATTTGGTAAAGAGATACATTTTTTTTACAAACAGAAGTCGGCCAAAATAATGGATATATTTCCATTAAAATTAATTTAAATTAATCGAATTTAATCTAGAAGTTTACTCGTAGAACCTGTAGGTCTTGTTCAGAAGAATTAAAACAAATAGGCTAAATGTTTTAAATTTTGAAATTTATTGCTTGGATTTTGTACAATATTTGGCAGTTTCGGAGTTCTAATTCTCTCCATTCTCAGGCTGTAAATAAATGTAAATCTATGTTACAGTCTGAGGATGGAGACAATTGAAGATATGAGTGCAAGAACTTGATAATGAATGACCACATTTGGAATTGAATTTTTTACATAAACATGTGTAGCCATTTTTGTCCTCTATCGGTCAGTGAAGGTACTTTTAATAAATAGTACATAGTTTTAATAAATATAATAGTAGTACATACATATGCGCATTCATTAATACTTTCACACAAAATTCAAATAATCTACAAAATACAAATTTAATGTAATGTAAACAGTTTTTCTCATTTTTCTCAAAACTTTACTTTTGGTTATTATCTAGCTCTTGCACTCATATCTTCATTTACAACTCCGAAACTGTCAATTACTGTACATAATTCAGCCCCTAAGAAATAAATTTCAAAATTTAAAACATTTATTTGATTTTATACTCCTGACCAAGACCTACATGATCTACGAATAAAACTCCAGATTAAAATCGATTAATCAATTTCTCGTACAAATCCAGTTTTTTAATCATTTTTTTATAATTTTTAAATTTGAGCAGCCAAGTCCGGGAAATTTATCGATATTTTGTGTTTTTAACAAAAGCTCGAAAGTCATGGCTAACTAAGTCTCTTAACCTACGGCTTAGCTATTTGACCTCGAGTTATGAAACTGGCCCTAAATAATGTTGTCCAGACCGAAGGGTTAGACGAATCAAGTTAAATAAAAGCAGGCCCTTCTTTCACTTGTCAAAAGACCGGGGCTAAAGAAAACCTCCCAAAGTAGGAACTGAAAAAAACAAAAAATTAAAGAAAATGATTCACCTCTTCGAATAAAAAAAATTTCGCTTAAAGGCATATTTATGTGAAAACTTCTTTAATACCAAGGCCTAAGGATATTTTTTTACATAATATATATTTAAGTCCTTAAATGATTGAGAACTTTCTATTATAGAGAGAGAGTCCGATGAGAGACAAATCGTTATTTTATTGAGAGAAACTCTTATTATTATTATTTTTTTTATTATTAAGAGAAATTTAATTTTCATATTCTTTTTAAGATGCTTGATTTTATTTTTAGACATTTAATATATTCTCAGTGATGTTTTTTTAATAAGACAAGAAGCACTTTCATCATATTAATCATTTATTCTTCACTTCATCCAAGGACAAGAGATTTAATAGAAGGATTTCCGGGCATTAACTTCTCTCTAGAAAATACTTAAAAAATACTTGACTATTTGGAGTGCGGTTATTAAAAAATACAAATTTTGAAAATTTAGGAGCAATTTAAAAAAACGTGCTAACTTACAATTTTCGAACATCTTAATGAAACAATAATACGTATTTACATATGTTAATGAAGCGCTAATGGTCTCAGTGCGCCCAAAAGCCTCAACATCATATGTATATGAAAAATATGAAGATTTTCCTTTGATAGCCTTCTCTTCTTCAGCCACCGCGAAGGGGATTAATTTGTTGATTCCTGTAAGTTAGGCAACCACTGCCGCCCGATATGTGAGGAATTGAGGCAACCTCTTCAGGCGCTGGGTAGGGACACGATAAAAGTATCGACACTTACTAATATCGATACTTTTGTTCTGTTATTAGTACTTTTTTTCGATACTTTATTCATATGAGTACTTGATTGCCGGTATCGAATGATAAGTACTCATTCAAATATTAATTTATTTTTTTTGTTTTTTCGTCTTCTTAGGTCATAGAGACTTTGAACGATACACAAATATTTTAATTATAATTCTGCAAAGAATATCGCATATTCTTTTATATATTTTTTTTGCCCGTGTTTTCTTTTCTAATAGGAGATCCAAATGAAAGATTCACCATTTTGTTTTTTTTTTTATATAAAAACCCTTTAATATAAATATAATGACAAAGTCAAATTATAAACTAAAAAGACTTATTTTGGCGAAGTCTTTATTTTGGTTGAGAAAGCATCAGAAAAAGAAAAATCTGGTGTGCTTCTCTTACCTTCGGCAAATGAAAGTTGTACTTTGTGCTTGCCACACCAGAATTTTTATGTCAATATATACTTGGTATATAAGGATTATAATTCAAGATATAAAATTTAAATGTATAGAAATTTATTTATATTTTGTTAACATGGCTTCTATTTTCTCTATGAAATACATGAGTAAAGTAGGCTTCAAACAATTTTGTCTACAAAATAAGAATATACATTTTAAAGACATCTAAAAACTAATTGATTTATAAATTTTAATCAAAATCGTTAAAGCCGATTGTGGGAGAAAAAAAAAAAAATTGAAAAAGCACCTCAGTAAACCCTCTGATCGACGTCAGGAGCCTAGGATACCGAAGATACTTACTGGTATCGATACTTCCCTTTCGATACGATACCAAGTACACAAAATCTGGTGTGACTGGCGCACAGCACACAACTTTCTCTTACCCTCGGTAATCGAAAGTTGTGCACTGTGCTTGTCACCCCAGATTTTTTGTGTCGACATGTATTTAGTTTCCTACAGTAGGGTACAATTGAATTCAAGATGTAAAATTTATAAGTATGGGAAAATATTTATATTTTGATACCATGGCAACCATTTCTCCTATCTTTTCTATGGAGTACAAGAGTAAAGTGGTCTTCAGAAGATTTCAATCACAATATGAGAATATACATTTTATAGAGAATCTAAAAAATAATTGATTTTTGAATTTTAAAAAAAATCGTTGGAGCAAATTTTGAGAAAATCGAAAAAACTGAAAAAGTGAATCAGTAAAGTACTAGTACTTTTGGTCGATTTTGTTCAAAAGCTTCGTGTCACGTCCCAGGGGTGCCTAACTTAAATATAAAATTTCAACTTCCTAGCTCTTTTCGTTCTTGAGATATTTTGTTCACAGACACACACACACACAGCACACAGACAGACAGACCATGTCGCGAAAACCACTTTTTGGATTCAGGGGACCTCAAAACGTGAAGATCCATCAAAATCTCGACATCGAATTTTTGACATGAATCCAATACTTTCTCTCTATATATATATTACATATATACATAGGTAAGAGAAAGTAATATCGATACTTTTTTTAAAATGATGAAGGGAGAGAGGATGTCAGCCAAAAAGGAGCCTCTATCGAATAAAAATCTCCACTAAGAAGACGTTTCGGGTTTAATTAGATAAATCCACCTTGAGATTGCCAATAATGTAAGATCTGATGTTTTTATAATTTAAGAAATATTTTAGTTGTTGTATTACAATTATTATTTATGCTCATTTCAGCTCTAAAGAACGTGATGGATTTATCTAATTAAACCCGAAACGTCTTCTTAGTGGAGATTTTTATTCGATAGAGGCTCTCCCTTTTGGCTGACATCCTCTCTCCCTTCATCATTCTTATCGCTGAACAGCCACTTCTCTTATCAACATCGATACTTTTTTTTCGATACCACATTCCTAGTTGGACTTTCAAATTCATTTGAGAGATTTAATTATTATAATTAATTTGCTTTAATTTTAGTATAATGGGAAAATTCTGAATTTTCAGATATTTGTTGATCCGAGTATTTTTCTTGGACGTCCTCTATCTAGACAGCAAAATTTAATTTCGAAATTCGAATGGGAAGTTTGTCAAACAGAGAGAGCGTCACAGACGAACACTCCGCAATTATTTATATTTGTAGACATTTTATAATAAAAACTTTTTCTTCTATTCTTCATACTAACATGAAATAAAAATTTTTGCTTGCAGAATTCTTTCGGGCGTCCAGATGCAGTGGTAGCTTCAGAAACACTGGCGAATCATGCACGTTGCAACAACTCATTTGTCCAGGCGGTGTTCCAGGCTCAATTCCGTTCATCTCTCACCTGTCCACGTTGCAACGCGCAAAGCAACACCTTCGACCCTTTCCTTTGCGTTAGCGTGCCATTGCCGCAAGAACAACGCAGGCCTCTCTACGTTAATGTACTCTATACATCGCAACAACCTAGACAAGTTAGTATCGTCTTCTTAAAAATCAAAAATATTAAAAAAAAAAATCTCTAGCGGATAAATAAACTCTTATAACGAATGTAACATTTCTATTATGAAAAAGAAAAAAAATACGCTAAAACGTTCTCAACCATTCTAATAAAAATAAACAATGCACCATGTGATTTCCTTATTTATATCTTTAGATGTTTTGAGTTATATTCGTTCCAATTAATATGTATTTATACACCCCATTTAAATAAAGGATATATTTAAACCTTCTTTCGTCTAGTTTCTAAAAATATCGACATGTTTCACAGTTTAAAATAAATCCCAAAATATATTAGATAGAGAGAGAGTCATTTGCTTTGAATAATAAATCAAACCACTTTGTACCAAATATTACTCATTTGGACCATTCACAATACATTGTCTTTAATATCGTGTTAAAATTAATGAAAATTTATTTTGTCATTGACAAAGCGCAGTATATTTTTAAGAAAATGCGCTAAACAAGGATGAGAATCATGTAGAATGGCGAACTCCCATTGTCATTTAGGGATAAATTTAAATTTAATTAGACAAAAGTGTTGAGAGAGGTGGAATCCACTGAAGAAGTATCGAGTCTGCGAAATATATAGAAATTTGTCCCCTCATGTATTAAACTTCTCAAATTTTAGCATTTTTTTTTTTTACTTTCTCTTACCTTTATATATGTTAATATACAGAGAGAGAGAGAGAGTATTGGATTCAAGTCAAAATGTCGAGATTTTGATGTCTGTCCATCTGTGAACAAAATATCTCAAAAACGAAAAGGGCTAGGAGGTTGAAATTTTAAATTTAAGTTTGGCAACCCCCTGAGACATTACACGAAGCTTTTGAACAAAATCAGCCAAAGAGTACTAGTACTTTACTGATGTACTTTTTCAGTTTTTTTTTATTTTCTCAAAATTCACTCCAACGATTTTCATTAAAATTCATAAATCAGATTCTCTTTAAAATATATATTCGCATTTTGTCATTGAAATCTTCTGAAAACCACTTTACTCTTGTACTTCATAGGAAAGATAGGAGAAATGGTTGCCATAATAACAAAATTCCCATGTTTATAAATTTTACATCTTGAATTCAAATGTATCGTAATGTCGGAAACTAAATATTTGTTGGCAATAAAAAATCTTGTTTGACAAGCACAGAACACAACTTTCGATTACCGAGGGTCGAGAAAGTTGTGTGCTGTGCTATCAGCCGAGCCACACCAGATTTTTTTTCTTATTAAATCAACCCCTGAAAATTATAATGTATTTTATTGAAAAATTATTACGTAGAAAGAGAGGATGTCAGCCAAACAGGAGAGCCTCTATCAAATGAAAATCTCAATCCAAGAAAACGTTTCGACTTTAATTAGATAAAACCATCATCAGTTATTATGAGGATATTGGCCTTCTAAAAGTATACACCATTGAGATTGCCAATATTCTCATAAGAACTGATGGTGGCATTATGTAATTAAAGCCGAAACGTTTTCTTGGATTGAGATTTTCATTTGATAGAAGCCCTCCTGTTTGGCTGACATCCTCTTTTCCTATGAATCTTAATCAGCCACTTCTCTCATCGACATTTTATTGAAAAATCATTAATTAAAACGAAGAAATTCGATGGCTGAATGATAATTCAGGGAAACAGGAAAGTGAAGGCAGCCTGCTTAGAAAAAAAATCGTCGACGTTTCGGGAATGTATTATTCCCTTCCTCAGTGTTAATACTGCTTGGATGATACATAGCGGAACATACAAAAATATAATCGAGATTTGTACCGGTAAATACCCAAGTACGCACTGTAATCCTCTTGCGCTATGAATCTGCCTAAGCAGTATTAACAATGTATCGTCCTGAGGATAGGAATGATACGTTCCAGAAACGTCGACGAAATCTAATTACAATTTATTACTCTATCCTGGCTGCCTTCACTTTTCTGCTCCTCTGAAAAATACACAATTTATTTTCAGAGATTGAAGGCGAGTTGTTGTTTATTCTATAAATTGTATTTTCAAAAATTTTTTTTTCCATCCCCTCTCGTTCCTGAATGCACTTGGAAACATTTGTACTGCAACATAGTACTTTACATATTATTATTGTGAAATAATTTCTAATCTCCTGAAATAAAATTTTTTTTTTAATTTACGCTTTTGACACATATGTTGAAATTTCTTGCCGAAAAAATTTATCATGCAAATTTAATTGTAATCTTTTTGTTATGACCTAAATTGATAAATAGCAAATACTAACAAAAGCAGTGGCGTAACGTATTTTAGCTGGGCGGGGGGCAACCTTTTTTTCGGTTTATTTAGACTTGCTACTCGCCAGTTCCAGCCCGTAATTTTTTCATGGCTTCAAAGCCCGCCCGGCCCCCGGGCCCCCTCAAACCCCGGTCCCCCCGCATTGCGGGGTTTGCGGGGGTGTACGTTCCGCCACTGAACAAAAGATAATTTTTCTTTCTTTCTATATAATTGAAATTTCAATTCAATATTTCCACCGACTATAATCAATTTAAAAGAGCGTATTCATTCCTTTACTTAATTTTATAATTATATAATATACTTATCTAATAATTTATAATCATCAAAAAGCCACCAAACAAATTTCTAACTTTACAAAATCATCAGTCAATATTGGAATGGTTAAAAAAAAAAAAAAAAAAAAAAACGAAAAATGTGCCACAAGGAGAGAAAAAACAGCAAAAAAAGATCAAAGAAAAATTAAAATTTTAAATTAGAGCTTGAATTAAATTTAAAAACACAGATTCAAGTTTCAATTACTTGCCACTAGAGGCACTGCAATCAAACTTCAAAAGAGATCGAGATCATTTCCCTAATAAACTATTATATATTCATTTACAAAATTATTTATTTATTTTTCATATATATATATTTTTTTAGGTGAAATTGGGCCTCTCTGTGCCCGTGACAGCGGATGTTCGGGAATTGAGAGAGATACTAGCCTCTGACACAGGCATCGACGTCAACAGAATGCTCCTTACCGAATTAGACGATGAAGGCTTTCATCGAACCTTCTCAGACACTCAACCCGTGGCAGCCATCAAAGAATGGGAACCGATTTATTGTCTGGAATTGCCGAACGAAACGAACGGTAGCGGAGATCAGGGGACACCAGGAGAGAGCGAAGCCACGTTACTCCTTTGCTGGGCAAATTTACTCATGGGAGAGGATTCTACGGACACTTCCTCCTCCATTAGGTAATTAATTATCTTTTAGAGATGAGAGGGATATGTTATGGATGCAATGTAACAGAAGACAGCCTAAGGCATGAGAACAACAACTCTGTTGACTTGATATTTGGGGCAAACAACAACATTGTTAATGAGAGGATAGCATCACATGAGAAAATGCACCTATAGTTTTTTTTTCTTTATAAATTTAATTCAATTTACATATTTGAAGTTCGGTTCCTTGTTTGACCCATATTCAGAGCTGGCTAAAAGTTTTTATGAATGTGTCATAGTGAATTTAATACATTACCTGAACCATAACCTTATTTAATAAATATATACAGTGTATTGATGAAGATAAGGGGCAGCCTGGTGGATATTAGTGAGAAGTATCAATAAATAAAATCCGAAGATGGTTTTCAGGCCAATATATTTGGATTAACTCCTTCCGCTATGGGCCAACGTTTCACAGCCAAAACGACTCCTTCTTCAGGAACCTTGTCAAGAAAAGCAAATCATTCTTCGTTCCGCTCCATTGCCTTAAACATGTGTACTAGCGTGATTAATCACAACTTTTAATGACAAAATTGAGGGCTTTTTGTTTTTCTTGACACCGCATGGTCCTGAAGATGGTGTCGTTTTGGCTCCAAAACGTTGGCCCATAGCGGAGTTCATCCAAATAAATTGGCCTGAAAATCACCTCCGGATTTTATTTATTCATCCTTCTCACTATACAGTGTATATTAGTGAAATAATTTTAATGACCGAAAAGGTAAAATAAAATCATCTGCACCAGATTTTGTTTTACCTTTTCGGACTTTAAAATTATTTCACTATACCATATAGGGGAGACCGGGGCAGGTTGGCCCACTGGGCTGCCTTCTTATTGTAAAACGTTTTTAACGGTTTTACTAAAACCACTGTATTATTTTATCTAAAATCTGGTTAATGTATTCTTCTTATAAAGGGACTAAATTTCAACAAAACGTTTTTTTTTTTTATTATGGGAGTTTTATATTATAGACCACATTTTGTATTAATTATTTATTAAAAATATAAATACTGTATAACGTTTCGAGAGTACTTGTAAACAATTGCAGAATAAGCAGTCGAAACGTTTAATTATTTATTAAAGTTATAAATACTGTAAAACGTTTCGACTGCATATTCTGCAATTGTTTACAAGTACTCTCGAAACGTTATACAGTATTTATATTTTTAATATATAATTAATAACAAAATGTGGTCTATAATTAAAAACTGTCATAATAATAAATACAAACCACAAAAGCTTTAATAAACACAATTTTTTTTTTTATTTTTCATTTCGACCTTTCAAAAAAAAGACCATGACACCAAGTTTAAATTTGCTTTCTCTTTTATTTATTTTTTTCCCCTCAATCCCCATATTCTTTGAAAAATAATAGAATCTAGTAAATAATTTCACAATAGTAAAACTTGAAGAAATTTCCTATTAGTAGTATTAGTCATACCAGTCAAAGGCCAATAGTTTTTTGATAGATGAAAACCCAGAAAAAAAATTACGGTTTAATGCAATAGCCACCTATCCATCAGAAGTATTTAAAACAATACAGATATTATTTATTTATACATGTTAGAGAAGGTAAAAAATAATATAACAACAAAAAACATATGCATTTGAACGTTTGCTTTATACCTATAACAAATAAGTTGAAAAAAAAATTGTTTATTATTAGAATCTTTCGGAAAAGAACCAAGGAGACGATTGGGTGATTGCATTAATTTCGACCTCGGAAATAATAGATAATTGAATCTGGGTCAATAAAGGAAATTTTGACTGAAGAGAGGCCATGAGATCAATCAATCTATCTTTATAGATGCTTTTGATAGTCATTGATTGTATGATCTCTTTTAGTTAAAAGATTATTATTATCATCATTTTTCATAAAATCATTTTTTCTGCACTTGGTTGTTTGAAAATGAAATAAATAGAACTTGAGATCAAGGACAGAGAAACAAATCTCAATGAACAAAAATATTGAGTAAACTGACACAATCAAATGGCCTTGATATAGGACATTACCTTTAGAGTCACGGTTTAATTAATATAAATATATTATTTTATTTAAATACCTTGTGACTTACGACCTTATATTAATGGAATATTTTTTATTTATTAATATAGCTTTTAATAAAAAAAAACATATTTGTCGGGACATTTGATTAAATTTACAAGGTCCCTTTCGTTTGCGATTATGATCTGAGTAATAAAGAATTTTAATTAATAGGCAATTATTTTTTTTATAGATTTGGAAGCCCCTATACAATGCAAATTGGCCGAGAAACTTCCTATGAGGATTTACAAAAACTCATGTTAAAAGAAATGGCAGCAATACTTCATGATGATGTTTTGACTTCTGAACAAGAAGTGAGTATAGAATGTTTATTTTATTTTAATTTTACTATTATAATTTATTAATAAAATTTTTATTTTTTAGGTTCCAGCATTTTCAATGCGAATATGCGATGGACTCGGTGGAAATTATCTTGATCCAGGTGTCGATCATCCGTTATATATGGAAGCTGTAGAACAAGCGATTGCTCTTTGTCAAGAAGATTCTGGTCCATCTCATTTAAAACTTGTACTTGAATGGTCACAAGCGGTCAAAGATAGGTACGAATAAGAATTAGGGAAAAGAACGTCTTTTTCAAAATACAGAGTCCCCTTTGGCTAACATCCTGTCTCAATGGAATAAAGGATTTTTTTATTTCTTCTTTTAGAGTTATTGACGTCAAATTTAATGCAATTATTCATCGGTATTAAGCAAATACTTTACACAAAATTAAAATTAAGGGCAAACGAAAAGTTAATTCACTTTTGTAAAAATAATTACAATAAAAATCAATCTATTTCTTTTTCGGAAATGAAGAAATTATTTTTTGCTAAAAAAAGAATCGATTCCATTAACTTTAAAATTTAATTATCAAAAAAAGAAAAAGATTTTTTAAGAATGACAGTATAAAGAGGCTTCAATTCCAGAAACAAACACAAAATTAATAAATAATAAGTCTTTAGATTTATCTTAAATGTCCTTTTTGCCATATTACGCTAATTGATAAATATTATTTTTGCAGCCTGATTGCTGACGATAGTGATCAAATGGAAGAATTGGCAAGTGTAAAGCAACTCAAAAGTAATACTGAACAAGGAGGAGCT